>QUSF01000012.1:8347368-8397268 GCA_003676055.1 Chloebia gouldiae
CCTGCCCCGCGCTCCGGGAGCACCCCCGCCTGCCCCGCGCTCCGGGACGCTCCGCACCGCCGGTACCCGGCCGCGCCGGGTTCGCCCAAGCGCGCCCGTAGAGCCGCTACCCGCCCGCTGAAGCACCGCAAAGCCCAGCGGCCAGGGATGCTCCTGCCTGCGGGGACCGACCCCGCAGGGCCGACAGGGATACGTGGCGAACTTACAAGCGGGTCTCCCCAGGGGAAAAAAAAGAGCGGGCGACGATTTCCCAGCAAGGAAATGGTGGGGCAGCAGGGAGGACGAGCACCACGCCCCGGGACGCAGCCGCGCCCGGGGGAAGCGCCCAGGGAACCGACGGTACCGCCGGGCCGGGAGAAGACGCCCAGCGCCACTAGCGCTGCTCCGCCAGGCTGGAGCCAGGCTGCGCCCGCAACATCGCGACATCCCCCGGCCCCTGCGGGAAGGACCGACCCTCCCAGCCAGGCAGAGGCGCGACCCCGGCCCCGTCCCGGCCGGGGGTCCGCAGCCGATGCAGGGCGACAGCGGCCACTGACCGCAAAAAGATGCGGCCAGCAGGACAACAAACCGTGCGGAAAACCCCGAGCTGTTCCTCGCAGGCTACAGCGTCTCCCGTTCACACCCACATCCACACCTGCAGGACGGTGGAGAGCAGTCCCTCCATCTGGCCCCAACTTTGCATTTCTGAGCTCCATTAGCAAAGCGGAGCCGAGCTAAGTTTCTCCGAGGTCATGGCGCAATAACCCCCTTTTTCCGAGAGTTACTCCCCATCTCTTCCTCCCGCCCCCGACCCAACCCCAGGCAACTCCTCGCACTCCCGTTACTCACAATTTGTTGCAGTTAATCCCAGATGCCATAAAGTGAAGAGCAGCAGAGTGAAGCCCCCGAGGGCTCGGAAATCCATCTTCAGCCCCGGAGGGGAAAGCCAGCCGCCCGCCTGTCTCCCCCGGTCCCGGTCTCCGAGCGCCTTTCAGCCTCTGTGCGCTCGCTCTGCCTCCACTCATTTACTCCATACGGCATCCAAGCACTCCGGGGGAAGGGCAGCCGGGGCCGGCCGGGGGACTCTTCGCAGCCCTCGGAGCCGCTCCGGACGGCGGTAGCAGCGCCCGAGCCGAGCCCGCTGCCCCGACTGCCGCCGCGGCGATTCACCTTGCGAGCAGCGGCTGGGTGGGAAGCACCAGCCGCTCGCTGGGCACCTCCTTATAGGCGAGAGCCGCGCTGCACTCCACCTCCTCCCAGCCCCCTGGAAGTTGCTCCTCCTCGCCTTCCAGGGAGGATCCTTTGTTGATAAGCATCAGAGTCACGGAGTAAATCAGATGCCTGGAGAAAAAAAAATAAAATCTTCCTTTTCTTTCCTTTTTTTTTTTTTCCACTTTAGATAGCACTGTAGCTGGAACATTTTAAAGATGTTTGCTCAGATGTTTGTTTGTTTATGAATACATATGTTATATACGCATACATAAAATATACATGATATCGTGGCATGTACAGAGCCCGACGAGCCCCAGCCCCGCTGCCGAGGCTCAGCCTCACATCCAGGGAGGGGGGATGACCTCGGACGGGACTGATGCTCTACCTGCTCTTCTGTCAAGCCTGGTCCAGATCTTCCCTGCCTGGCCCTCCCAGGAGGCGATGAGAGGTGGTCCCAGGGCTTCCAGAAGAGACGGGGGGAGCTCTCGTTAGCGGGCCCGGCCTGAAGAGGAAGGCGGTCCCCGGGATAGCGGACCGGGACCCGGACCCGCTCCAATGGTCTGCGTCCCTCTCCCGGCTGGCGAGGGTGATGCTTGCAAAAATCAGATTTCCTGACGGATTGACTGATTGATTACCCGACTGCTCAGCAGCTGAACAGGCCAGGATTACCTTCCGGAGGGGTGTACAAGAAACTAGAGCTGAGCACGTATCCCGCCCGCAGCCGCGCCGGGGGAAGGCTCACCTGAGCCCGGCTTCATCACTGCCGAGGTCGTACCTTGCTGCTTTGCTGCGGCGTCACCCCACATCGGTGGAGTGCCGCATCAAAGTCAGGCCAAAACTGCATTAGCGATTCCTCTGTAATCTGCGAGGCGAGTTGTTTGGGGTGCCTTTGGGGGGTGGGGAGGGGGAAGCCGCTGGTGCTCGAAAGCCGCTGGTGCTCAGCCATAATATCTCACAGAGGCAAGGAATAATCAGAAGAATTAGACTGTTCCCCAAAGCCATCCCGACCTGCCAGCGGAGAGCGGAAGTTTAAATTGCTGGCGTGCTGTAAACCTCATTTTAAAAAGCAAGAAAAGACATTGTGCTTAGCTATTAGGCAATAACTGTACCAGAGAGGTGTCAGGGGGACATCTTATCTTTAAAGAGGTAGTCATCTTGGAAAGCAAAAGTCCACATTTAAAAATTGACCTAATTATTTCAGTTTCTGTTGTTACAAGTGACACAAGTAATACAAGGTTAAACAGGAAGCATAGCTGCTTAGCACCAAGGCTTTCAGTTGGAGTCTATAAAGGATTTAGTCAGAAAAAACTAAGACTTAGGACGAACTTAAAAGCTTTATGAGCTCTACAAGTGTTTAATTTTTGACTTCTAACACATCTGAATTCATCTTTGCTCATGCAAAGACCTGATCCAGTCGCTCTACACTCTGAGCAGAATGAGATTTTGTAAATTAGGGGTGGCAGTCAGACCAAGGCTAAGTCATCTACATGAAGTTTCTGCTTTCCCTTACACAGGCCCTGGTGGAGGTATTAAACTGACACCCAGGAGAGCTTTGTGCAAGGGCACAGACACCTTTGTGTCTGAGCAGGCCCATTTTTGAAGGTAGTGAGCTCTGCTCATTTCCCTCAGTGGATGGGGAGGGAGAGGTTCTCCTATTCCTGTTTTCTGATCCTAGTCAGAAACATCTCATCCTCTCCATACCAGTCATAATTGGTGACTCTGGCCCAGGAATGAGTATTGCTTTGCTGCATTAGGCCAGGAGGCTGGAGGACAGAGAAAATTATGCGATTAACTTGACTTTTTCAGGTGAGTGATCAAGTTTTAGAAGTGCCAGCAGCGCTTCCAGAGCTACCACTTGAGTAAAGCTAATCAGTAGAATACATCAGAAATCTTAAACCAGAGGGGTTTTTCTCTGGAGACACGAGTCTTTGACACACTCACAACCTTGCAGCTATGTATTCTGAAATTAGCGGCATTCAAAAGAAGGAAATTAAAAATGGGGAGGGGTTTTTCATGCTTTCCTTTTAAAAAATAATTAAAAATTAAATTGATTGTGTTTCAAATATTTTCGGTGTCTCTTTAAACTCTCTGGCACATTGGTACACTTTTTAACTGACTCACAGAACTAATTAGTGGCTTGTTTATAGGAAAACAGATGTGGAAATGAATTATGCAGACTAATTAAAAGCTATCAGTAAATATGAGCCCCATCCTACAATGCATCCCAGTGGTCACCAATATGGATCTGACTGCAGAATCTGGACCCCAGTTATAATATTGGTTTTCAAATCACCCTTGTGAGACACACCTCTTCCATAATCTCCTTTGTGTCATAAATGCCAGGCATTGCCTTAAGATTTGTGAGTGTTTGGGTGCAGGAGCACTACAACTGAGAAGTTATGACCAGAGTGGAGGGCTACGCAGCTGTTTGTTGCAGGAAATTATGTAAATAATGTCATTTTTAAGGGCTTTTTGCCAGAAAGATTTTTATTAGAGTAAATTTATTAATTATTATTAAAGCTGTTCTGACAAAAACTGTGGCTCATCATCAATTACAGATCTGAGTACCCTGCATTTTGGGAAAACTCAGTTCTTTAGTTTTGGTGTATCTGGACATTATTCAAATTCATGATGGTTGCCACAGAAGGTGTTTCAAAGACCTCGCTATGAGTAGAGGCTTTATTACACCTATAGTTATTAGTCCTCTGTAACTCACAGCTTTTTAACTCCTTTCTAACTTGCATTCACTGTGTCACCTTTTCTTCACCTCAATGGAAGCAAAACTGACCTTCTGTGGCTGCCTCTTCTTTGATAAATTTCATTTATACCCTTTTGCCAGTCACTCAATGTTCACTCCCTGTTTGTTAAACAAGGGGAACACACCAATCAATACCTCCTCTTGTTCATTTGGCAGGAGGAGAAATATCCAAATGTCTGGCACCTGTTCAGAACCTGCAGTCACGGCGATCATAATTTCGGAGACAGTGCCAATCATCATTAGGTTATCTGGGGCTGGACTGAAATGGCTCTGTGAGTTCTTGGTGAGAAAGCCTAACATGGGATAGCAAATCAGGTCCTTACTCCTGCACCCCGATGGCAGCTGAGTGCCCCTGTTAATGCTGCCCAGGACACAGGCAGGGCATGACCCGTGTGATGGGAACAGGAAGACGAGCAGCATTGCACCAATAGCTGGTCCCATCACAGCCTTACTGGCTTTACAATGCAAGCCACAAATTGCTGAAATTGAGCATTTAAGTTTCTTAGCCTCAGTGTCCTCAAGTCTATTCTACCAGTCTGGAGCCTTGTTATTTGAGCTGAAGGAATAATTTGTGGGAATTAATGAATAGGAGAGCAAAGGAAGGACATGAACACATAAGGAAGAGCAGGAAAAGCTGGCTGCCACCAGGGAAGTTAGGGAATGTATTTTTGCATTTTGAAGGAGAAAGCTTTTTTTTTTTTTTTAATGTTTATCTGAGGAGGTAAGTATATCTGTGATCAGATAAACTTGTTTTCTTTCCTAGAGTCAGTAAACAGCATTAGTACTGCTATAACCCATGTTGAGTTTGCCACTAGAAGCAATAGCAGTTTAGTCCATGAATACAAACAATCCAGCTGTTTGGATAATTGCAGCTGGAAGCTTTATCTCTGACCCCGACTGTACAGAATCCATGGAAGGAGAATAGCATTACATATATGAAAACTTAATTGTACATGGCTTTGGGATCTTATATTGCAGTTTCCTGTTGATAACTAAGAATTTATCTGAAGAATATATTTCCTATCAGAAACTCTAAAGGTCACTTAAAAAAAAAACTCTGAAGGTCATTTATTTCTTTTCCCCTTTAAGTATTCTTCTATAAATAGAAAGGACTCATTCATTAAAGAGAATATGTGGGCAGTTTTCATAAAACACACCGACCCCAGCCAGGTGAGTGCAACAGCAGGCTGCTCATTATCCTTGGATAGATCCACAGCATACCTAAGTCCAGAGGATAGGAAAATGTAATGATCTGCTGGGATAATCTGATGGCCAGTAGCATTTTTGAGATGCATGCTGAGATTAGGTAAAAGAAATCAGATGTCAAGCTGTGCAGCGATTATTGGAAGACAAAGAACTAAAATCACCACTTCCTCCCCCTCTCCTTCCCCCCCATTATTTTACCACTGTCTGCTGGTATTATTGCTTTCATTACATTATCTTGTCCGCCTATGAGGACACTTGTGTCAATCATGGCCAGATACAGCTACCGGTCTTAAAAGATCAATAACCTGAGTAAATAATAGTACAAATGACTATGGCTACAAATTACCTAGGGACTGAAATAGGCCTTATTTGGGCCACACTCCTCCCTGGTGTGATTCCATTGTGCGTTGCAGGGCTGGAAGGAGTCACAGAGGTCACAGCCATGGTCTGCTGTCTGTGCTGGTTGCCTACCAAACACAGTGGTCAGCTCTAGCTGGGCCTGTCACCATTGTCTCCCTGAGCAATACTTCTTTTTTACTGAAATGCAGAATAATCCTGGTGCAGTTATTATCCCAGAACCATCTTTCCACCAGTGTCCAGTGAAGAAATGGATTTCATGAGGTGTTGGCATAACTGCAAAACCCATTCCTGTGGTCTCAACCACAACCTGATGAGAGAACTCAAACACAAAATAATGAAATTTTTTCCCCTTGTTCTGAAGCCATACAAATTAGAATGAAGAAACTCCTAAAATGTCCCTGGACAGTTAGGTGTCACAGGATGGGTGTAGTCCTTTGAGTACAGCTGGCTAACTAATAGGAACCTAGTGGAATAAGGTCTATGAGTCTCCCAGCTGAGGTCAAAGCCCAGCATCTGTCTCACATAGAAACTTCAAGGCAACAAGACCAAAAGAAATTGCAGAAGCTGGGGAAGCATTTAGCAAAAATCTCTGTTTGATAGGCACCCCAGTTCAGACTACAGAGTTGGAAGGGAGGAATGTTTTCTGTATGAATACCTTTTTCCATACATAAAGAAGAGAGCTTTACTTGTCACTCATTGGTGGTTATCAAGTCCCTGTTTTGCAGAGATTCAGTCATTCAGTGATGGAATGATAGTGTCTGCCATATCACCAATGTGAGTAATGATATATAATGAATAGACACTGGGATAGATTTTCAGAGGCGATTAGCAATTCTGCATGAACCACCAAGGTCTGTCTTATGGGGCATTTTTTTCAGAATTATTTGAGCCTTTACTTGCTCGGTGCCATGATCTGCCTGTTCAAAAAAGACAGTTAAAAGGAGAGGCATCCAGAATCATTAGCCTCCATTGAACACTTGCACCTCAGTCTACCACTAATCCATAGTCTTATGCTCTAGGAGAGAAACAATCACCTGGGCCTATATACATAACAAACAACTTTGAATGTCTCCAGATTTTACTGAGGAAGTTTTCAAGGAGTGAAAAAGAGAGCTGATTTCATCAAATAAATCATTGGTGACAAATGGCTCATCCAGTGCTTGCACTCCAAAAATTATTATTAGCAACAGCTGAGCTGGGTATGACAACCTATATTCAGTTATTCTCTTTACTTTTCTGCCTGTCCTTCACTAATCTCTTGTTGTGGATGGAGGTCAGAGAGGAGTGAAAAGAGGACAGTTGTGTGGAAGCTAATGCAATCATTAGGTCATTTTAAACCTTTCTGCAATTATCATACAGAAGGAGTCAACTGAGAATAATGAAAGACAAGATGGTAATTTAGACTCCCTTGAAAAAGAGGAAGAAATGAAAATACCTTGTCTCAAAAGCCATCAGGATTTCTAAATTCAATCCTGTGGGAATGAGCAGCTCCTGAGCACTCCTCTGTTGCTCCCTTCTCAGCATAGGCACAGGATATTCAGAATCTTGGGCCCATGTTTTTGAAAATATCTGCCTTTCTAAAGGCTGATGCTGTAATTGCTTTGATGCAGACATTAAAGGACATGGAACAAAAAATGAAATTAATAGAGGTTCTTTAGTCACAGTATCACTGACATGCTTCTAGATAAAGTACTTGCCAAGGTCTGAGCTGAAAGTTAATCTGGTCTAAACTATGAAAATCCCATTTAGTTATGTTGTGTATGTGTGTGTATATCTGTATACATACATGCATATACACACATATATTTGTACATAAGTATATAGAGACAGACAGAAATCTGGGTAAAACCGGAAATCAAACAAGGTAAACTCACCCCTCACTAGGAGATCCATTTATTTCCTACCTACTGACTAAAAAATGTTTATTTCCTCTAGGAAGTGAATGCATTTGCATCAAAATGAAACAGTTCCATGCAGACCTACCACTGTCTTTTCAAAGCAAAGTGATTTTAACTCAGTGAGAGAGAGATGATTATACAGTAATGTGTAGGCCTGAGTCAGACACGCTCATCTTACTTCTGACTGCAGCCAGCTTGAGGTATAGGAATCCTCTGCTTTCTGCCAGTCTGGATTGCAGACTGCACTGGAGATAATGAATCCCTCCTACTCGCCAAAGATCTGCTGACAACATGAGAATATTAACATATTGTAACTAACTACAAGGGTGGATATTCAGGGGTTCTCTAGCAATCAAAGTATTTTGCTTTCATTATTACAAAAACAGTAAGTGATTTGAGCAACCACTATCAAAACTAAGCCAAAATTAGAAGTCCAACTTTTTTTTTCTGACTCTCAGGGTCTGTTTTTTGCTTGTTATAAGGACAGTTATATTGGATGGTGTTGTAAATTCCAGGATAAGGAAGAAAATCAAACTCACTGCTGAGAATTTTTATGCTCATGATTTAAACTAGAGCAAACAAGTCCCACCATGTTCCCATTAAGGAGGAGGAATCCCAGGAGACCAAACTTCTGTGCACTTACTAGTTGTGTGTTGAATCAGTTGAGGTTCAGGCAGAAAATGTGCACGAATAGCCCAGATTTCACTCAGCCTGCATGAAGGGAGCTTTCTTGGCTGTGTGCAAGGCTGAAGACTGAGGGGTGAAGTGCAGTAAACTGTGCCCTGGAGTACAGCTAAACCCCTGAATTTAACTTGTCATCCACACAGTGGGAATATGAGTGAAGTCTGAGCTTGAGACTGGCTTCAGACTCACTTTCAAGGGTTGCAGAAATGTATCCAGGATCAAAAGGCAGGATCAGGCCACAGAAAGAGTGTGGCACATCTAGGAGGCTAGCCCAGGTTCTCTTTGTTTTCTTAATTGGATTAATTGTCTCATATTATCTCTCCAGTCTGAAAATCAGGTTCATAAATGTAACAACTCAAGAGAATTATAACCATCTGTGGCAACAGCATACAACTCTAATCCTATCTGAATAGGCAGCAAAATACAGCAGAGACATTTGACTTTGTTTCTCCATCTTAGGAGTTAAGATGTTCATTGCAGGCAGATCCAGGCAGCAGAGAATCTCAACAGTGATAAGAAGGTCACAAGCATGCACTGTGCTCCATAAAAACCTTTAGCATTGTCTAATATGAGAATAAAATGTGGAAATGAGGAGTATGTATTGACATCTATGTGTGTTAGTTCCTCTATGTAATTGAATTTATTATAAGCAACTTAATTCCCAGAGTGCAATTATAACAGATGGATAAACAAGATGCAATATATTGTTCACTTTATGACAATGATCACATAATTCCAGCTTCAATGCTTTTACTGTTTGCATGAAGCATTGATTAATAAAGCTTTGAAAGGATTTCAGACAAAGATATATGAATTTGTGATATGAGTGAAATTACTCCCCAGCACAAAATCTAGGGTAGCTGTATCAGAGATGAGCATGATTTATTCTGTCCACTAGGTCCTCCTTGACAAAGGCTGAACAGTGACTACAACCAGTATAATTGTTATCTTCCACTTTCATTCTTTCTTAATCCACTTTTTTATCCATTTACATCAGGAGTCTTTGAGAAACAGTCACCTTCCTCCTATCCATGTCTGCACGTGCTGTAGTTCTGACCCCACTGTGAAGGCTGTAGAATCACAGTATTACCATAGGTCAAGGATTACACAAACAATTAACACTCTGCCAGCACAACAGTGAACAAAAGTCACAATATCAAAAAAGGAAATTACCACCAAGAGCTTAGGAGGATGAAGGGTTAATTAATTTACCACAAACCCATGTCACTGGAGATGCATTCTGTGGATTAACATTACTGATACATCCATTTTGTTAAGTGGATGCAGTTGTCTGCTGACACTGCTTCACTTGAGCTGATTGTATTATTGAGGTATCTCACAAAAACTGATACCAATTCCCATTAGGGATTTTAGCAAAACTACAACTCAGCTTTTAAGATTTTGAATATTTTGAAATTAAAGAATGGAGAGTGTAACAATAATTTTAGTTCTGAATTAGAAAATGTATTTCTTAATAACTGTATTATTGGTCAGTTTCAGGAGAAAAAGGGATGCTTAATGAAAGATCACATACCTGGCTATATCTAGGCGAAATCTTTCTCTTTCTTTATCACCTCAAAGATGATTGAAATGAAAGGTCAAGGTTAAATCTGTAATTTTGAGGTGGTTAGGTGATATCCTATGACTGGTACATAAGATTTATTTTTTCTGAGAATTCTTGAATTCACAAATCTGCTGAAAATGCCCCATTGCCCTATTGCCCTTGGGAAATGCTATTTTGAAAACTACTGCTTAAACTTTCTGGGTTAAGCATCCCCTAATGGAACTACATGTAGCTCCATCTAATTTTAATGCTCACTTACATCAACTGGATGTTATATGGTGCTAAAATGAAATGCAGTATCCAAATTCTATAGGTTTCATATAAGGTTTTATATAATTTTAAGCTATCTGGAGAAACTAGGAGTGTGTAGCTTTGGAAATTTTGTGTTACCTTGTCTTACACTGATACAAGGGAAGATAACAGCAAATGAAGGGGACATGGAGCAAAATGAAGAGGACATGGAGCAAATTGATTTTTTTAAGTCTGTGCTAATCTTCACAGGCTTTTTTGTTTGTTTGTTTGTTTTTGGGGTTTTTTTGTTGGTGTTTTTTTCTCTTTCATAAGCTCTTCCTAAAGTGTAGATGGTAAGTTATTTACTGGGAATAATCCTGTTAGGAGGATAGTGTTGTGCACATCCATCTCTCCATAGATCACATGCTACAGGGACACCAACATCTGAAATCAGAGAGTGATATCTCACTATCTAGCCCTAAAGAGAACTCCAATTTATTGCATTCCATAATCTGTACGTGTGATGTCAAATCATGAAGCATAAACTGTAAAGCAGAGGTGAGAAAGACACTCAGAAAAAGAAAAGTTTTGTCTTTATGATAGCAAGAGATTTAGGGTGAGAGGGCATAATACAACATTCTAAGCTCTCTACTGTTTGGCTTTTAGTCTGCTGAAAGACTAAACTACATGCCTCCCTTCTCTACTAAATACTTTTCTGAAGATAAACAGTTATTTTTATAGAAGAGGAGATTGCATAATATTTGTGAAGTCCTTGAACTTTCCACTGGCTGCAGATTTCTCTGATCAAGTCCAGATGAGTTATACAATGTAAAAATGCATTTGGTAAGTTTTTCATTGACATTACTAGGAAGGTGTAATGACTGTCGCTCTGTTGTCAGCGGGAGGTGCTGTCAAGAAGGGTAAGGAAAAAAAAACCTTAAAACCCCCTGCAGACAATCAAGAAGAAATCTTGTACTCTTGAGTAATTACAATTCTCAAGGAAAAAAAAATAGACTTGGATAAACCTGGAGGCACCTTTATATTTTTCCTTTTGAAACCTTCCATCTCCCTGACAGGACGCTTTGCTGTTCTGTCATTTCTGTCATTGTGTCATGCTGGGATAGTTCTTTCTTCAAGGGGGGAGGGAATATATTTGGTCCAAATACCCTACTGTGCCAACATTTAAAACAAAATCTTTGTTGAGACTTTTAAAGAAGTCTTTTAATGAACAAACAGATATATTCTTTGTCTGTTGGAAGAGAAGCTGCAATTATCAGGGGAATTTCATTTCAAATGGCATGTACGTTTTTCATGTGGGTGGAGAGGTAGGAAGGCATCTCAGTGGTAGGTTACAGTCATGTTTGTTATGTACTTTGAATGTTACTTTTCTGCTTTCAGCATGGTGCATTTTTTTATGAGGTGCACAGGAAGCCTGGAGCAGTAAAGAGCCTCCCTTCCATGCCATTTTCCCACTTGTAAAGAAATTATGACTGAAATTGCAGTTGTGAAGGTATGCAGTCAAGGAAATTGCATCCCAGGGAAGGGTCGTGTCTTGCTGAAAATTACTGCTGTCCCTTTATCTAAATAGCAAATGGCTGAACAACTCTCTTGTGTTACTCTGTTCCTTCCAGATCCTTCCTGTATGGATAGTTTTCTCTGCTTTCTTTCTCATGCCCTGTCACACTATGACGCGAAATAACTCACGCACTTAGTTAAGATGTAAAAGAAGGAAAAGAGTAAAAGGAAGTAACTTTTATTTCTGACTTCACAATATATAGAATTCTAAAAGTGACAGTGGATTGGAGGATGAAATTGCCACCTCTCCAACTACACTGGTCAAACTAACAGTCTATCTATTCTCTTTTCCTACAAAGAAGAATGCAAAACAATCATTATTTGCATGAACAGTGTGTGAGAACTCCAGTAGAAATATGTAAACATCAGAAGGCATGGAAAACTTTTAAAAGAACTTTCAAACTTTTAAAAGATCAGGGCAAACATTCCCTTTCCCATCACTCAATCCATGTCCTTTTTCTTCTCAAGTAGTTCATGGACCAGTCAGGTCATGTGCCATCAAATTATGCTCTTCCTTATGAACTTTTTGGATCTCATATCATTCTCAAAACCATCAATGGTGTGGTTTGGTTTTGCTTTGTTCTGTTTTGTTAGTTTTGTTGGGTTTTCTTCACGTTTGAAATTGATGTTGCCTTTAATTACTTCCTCTTCCCTGAAAGTCCGTTGTACTGTCTGTATTGTTTGTATCTCTGCTTTCTGACTCTTCCATTAGTGCTCCTCCAGGCTTAGAGAACTCTAGTGAGAGCTCTGCTATCTTTAGCTTTGCTTCCTGTTCTCCAGTTTGGGAGAAACACTTCTATCCCACTAGCAGCAATTTCCTTTCACTCTTTTTCATTGCTTTGCATGTTGCCTTTTATTTCTATCTTTACAAACTTATCTGCACCTGCCCTTGCTTTAAAAAATGGAGGGCAGGCCATGTATCTTGCTGCATGGAGGAAATGCTGCTGATAGAAAGCTGGAGGACTAAAGCCAATGGCTAAAATGCTCAAACTTTTCTATGCAAAATTTCCCTACAACCTCGTCTTCTTGATCTATGGCTGTTTTATGACAGTGAAGCAACCACAGATTAGATTCATCTGGCCTAGTGCTTCCATATTTCATCTCTGTGTATGTTGAAATGTATTTGCTATTTGCTGCACATATTTGCTATCTCTCCTTTGTATTTGATGAAGTGTTATTGCCATCTTGCAAAGGCTGTTTGGGTGGGACTCAGCAGTGTGAGTACAGGCACAAAGTTTTATTTTAACCATTGTGGGGTTTCATGTTTGGCCACTAGGAAAACTTCTCCAGAAGGGTGTGAGGCTTTCCCAGGTTGTGTGCTCCAGGCAGATGGTTCATACTGCTTCAGGATGCTTTACCCTTCTACAACAGACTATTAAGTGTCTGTCACTGACAACACAGCATCTCTCATCTTATCTTGCTATCTTAAGCTTCCCCTGGAAGCTCCTCAGGAAGTGAGAGGAGTCACACTTGTGGGGAATACAAAGGGACAGACAAATTATAGCATATGGGAGACAAACCCACACTACAGAGCAATACTTTCATAGTGCTAATACCTCTGAATGAAAATGCAGTCAGGCATAGTAATGAAAGTAAAAAATATAACAAGATAAAATAGAAGTAAAACAAAATAAAACATCAAATATAGCCTTATCAGAAAGCCCTGTTAAACACAGCATTCGCAGAGGTCAGACTGGACTGTGAAATCCCTCTCTATGGCTTTTGTTGGCTTAACCCTCACCTTGAGAATTCTGTGCTCTACAGGTCTTCTGCATAATCTTCTACTGGAAACACATTTTCCCCTTTTCTCTTAAATGTTTTTCCTGAATCTGTTTATAGTCTGTTGTGGGGTTGTGTTGCTCTGTGCATTGAGACTGGCATACATTTGTTTACTACAGGGGAAAAATTATCTTCATAGTGCCTCTTTCAAAGATCTGAGACTCACTGTAATTCCACTGAATTAAATTCATTAATATGAGGTCTTTACCCATATTTTTGTCTTACAAAAAAACCCTAAACATTATTGCTGGATAAATTAGAATGTTAAATATATCTCCTTTTTACCATATATTTCCTCCTTCCTTTATGGATTTCATATCCCACATGGAAAAGTCAAGACAGAAATTTCCACCTATCATTTCTTAAAAATAAACTACCAACAAAATTCTCTATAATCACAGGGGGTTTCTAAATGTTAGAGGTCATGTTGAAATGCTGACAGGTGTCTAGCTGGTGAGGAATGAGCAATTTAGTTAGGATGAGATAATCATGCATTTCCAGTGGAAAGCAACAGCTCTCCATCCTGGATAAAAATGATTATTTTAATAAGGCTTGAAATCACAGGCATGATACATAAGTGTACTAGTACTGTGATGGTACATAGGATGAACTAGTATGCAAAACCAAAAACCCTAAGTGGAGCTTGAGCAGGGATTCTCTGACAGACTATTCAAGATTATAACAATAGTCTCTTAACCATGGAAATAAGATTTATGATTTGCATAAAATAATTATTTGCAATCTGGGGGAAAAAACTAAAAAAGCCCAAAGGCATTTTCTCCTCATGTATTTTTCTGTCTTTTAAAAATATTTTGCTTTTTAATATTTAAAATGCCTTTTCACACTTTATTGGTTTTATTTTTTTCTGTTATCAAGGATGATACACAACTCTATTCTGCTACTACTTACAGGCTTCAGGATATATCTCAAGCTATCATGCTAATGCTGCAGGAAAGTATATTTTTCTTAGGGTGCAGGGTGGGGTTGCTGTTGATGTCCTTGCTGCATTTTGTCAGGAGCATTAAACAGAAGCTGCCCCTGGAAGAGGCTCATTACAAAGCAGTACCTGTGGAGAACCACAGATCTCCTGGTAGCCAGCCTGGTGAAGGGTGTATTCATTTCTTCACTTTCTGTCTCTGTCTCCTCACACCCTCTGCTCTTTGTTAGCTGAAAGGTGTTTTGGGAGAAGCTGACCAAATCTGCTGCACAAGGCTGTGCTTGCACAACAGAACACAGATTTTGGCTGGAGCTTTTTGGCAAGGCAGTGATCCAGATAGTGCCCTGCCAATTCAGGTTTCACGCAGAAAGATCAATAGGGACAAGGCGTAAGTGCTTGAAAGCCTCCTCACTGCTATGATTAGTAGAGAACAATTCATATATAGTCCATCATCCTCATAAGAGTTCTGTGAGAATTAATTATATAATGCTGGCACAGTGCTTTGAAGATGCAGAGGCAGATCCCTGTCTGTGTAGCAGTTCAGATAGCACAAACTACCCTAAAACAACCAAAGCAAAAAATCATCTACTGCTTTTCTTGGCTACTGGACAGCAGTTATGGAGGTTATTTCCTAGCCTGGCTGCGAGGGTGAGAAGTCTCCTGCCTCTCTGTAGGCTCACAACACCTCAGGGATGGGCTCAACACAGCTCTTGGCAGAGAGGAGCCTGAAGATTCCGAAAGTTCTCCTTCATGTGATCTGGATACAGCAGGGCATTAGAGAAAAGCACAGAGCAGCAGCATTTTATGTACCAGATCTCATCTTACTCAAACCTTTTCTGTATGGAGCTTTAATTATTGTAATTCTCTGTCTCTGTGTCATGTTGCCATTTGTCAAGTGCTGAAAATAAGTGTGAATGAAAGTGTAAATAACTACATAAAGCAAAGACTAACTGAAAGAATGGATAAGAAGATAGCCTTTTTTAATAATGTGCTCTTATTAAGGAAAAAAAAATAAGGAATTCTTGGTTTGGTTTAGTTTTGTTGTTTTGGGTTTTTTTGATTTTTTTTTTGTTTGTTTGTTTGTTTTTGTTTTTTGTCTCATAGAATTGTTAAGGCTGGAAAAGTTCTTTAAGGTCATTGAGTCCAGCTGTTAACCCAGTACAACAAGTCCACCACTAAACCATGTCCTCAAGTGCCACATCTCCACCTTTTTAAAATACCTCCAGGGACAGTGACTCAACCATTTCCCTGGACAGTCTATTCCAATGCTTAAGAACAGTTTCAGTGAAGCAAATTTTCCTGGCATCCATTCTAAACCTCCTCTGGTGCAACTTAAGACCATTTCCTCTTGTTCTATCATTTGTTACTTGAGAGAAGAGACCAACATCCACCTCAGTACAGTTTCCTTTCAGGTAGCTGTAGAGAGAGAAAAGATCTCCCTGAGCCTCATTTTCTTCAGGCTAAATAATCCCACTTCTCTCAGCTGCTCCTCATAGGACTTATAACAAACTTTTGAAATACCAGAAGCACTTTTGAAACACAACAGGACTGAAGAATTCGTGTTCAGTTCTGCCCATTTAAGCTTTTTAATGGGTCTAGATGGATACCTTTCAAAGCTTGCATAGTCATAAAGCAAGGCAAATTCACGCTTTCCTGAGAGTGCTTTTTTAATCTAAAATAAAAGCATTTCTTGGAAATAGAAGGGAGAAAATTTCCTTCTACTTTAGAATAAAACACTGGAACAACCTTCCTATAGAACTGTATTTGGGGTCTTCTGATTGTATTTGGTGCCTTTATAACAGAAGGGATTCAATGCCAGCTAGAAGTTTGTCATAAGTCACTTCATAAAATCTATGGCTTGTATAATGGAAAGGGTCCTAGAAACTCATATGGAATAATCAGTTAATTCACCATCAAATGATGGGACTCAGTGTACAAAAATTATGGAAGTCAGAACTGGGAGATGTGATTTTGTTTTTTCAGAAGCAAAAAAGATTCTGTGAAGAGTGGAAACCAAGCATTCAAAACAGCATGTTCTGAGACATCAGAGCTTCAGATGCTCCGATTTTGACCAAGCATAAAAATGTGAAGAGCTACTTCACAAGCACTTCTTGTCCTCCATTGACTTCCATTAAGAATCACAGTTCTTGCAAGCCTCAATAATATGTTTTTCCATGTGTGATTGTGTGTATGTATATACATAGGTGCAAGTCATCAGGGAGGATGGCAAGATCTGATGGAGCCCTTTCTTCAGAGCACCCACAGAGCACCCCCTGGCTTTCTCCAATTTTAAACCTAAGCACTTCTAGAGAAGCTGCTTCTTCCCAGAGAGTTAAGAGGCTTTAACCTCAAAGAAGTGCTTTATGAAACACTAAAAAAAAAAAAAAAGGCAAACAAACAAAACACTTCTATGAGTAATTGCACAGAAGGCATAAGTCTGCCAGAGCGAGGCACAGCACACCTTCACTGTGAACACAGAGTTGTCCTGGGGCTCTTAAATAAGCTTTAGTGTCAGGTCTATTCCTTTTGCATTCAGGATTCAAAACAATCTTTGCTGTTCTAGATTTCTGTTTAAAATATACATAGGAGTTGCTCTAAAAATAATCAAACCAGAATGTTCCTTCTGCACAAAATGTCATGATTTTTATTGCTTTCCATTTGCAGGAAAGTGGAAAATTAAAAATTAATTTTTTGTATCAACACAGAAATTGGAAAGTTTTGAATTGACAATGGTAATATAGAAACTTTTGTGGATGCTTTTGCACAGAGGAGTTTGCCACTTCAAAACAATTTTCTTTCTCTTAAACTAATTTTATGAAATTTTTGAATATTCTTTTCAAGCAAATGTGAAGGAAGTAGTGTGAGATTTTTTGACAGGAAATGCTCTGACAAGTCAATAAAAGCCTTTTAATAGCTACAGAAGATACTGAAGAAGTAATGTAAGTGCAACCAGCACCTGGAAAGGAGAGGGTGGCACAAGCTGTTTGGGGCCATGGGCCTGATGGAGCCCATGGGAGGAGTCAGCATTAGGCAAGAACCCACAGGTCAGAGCAGCTCACTGTAGTTTCTGCCCTTGACTCCTGACAGGCACTATTTTCCAAAAAATAATGAGCACTTCTCACGCCGCTTCTAGTTGCTATAACTGCAGATATTCAGCAACTTTGAGAAATTTCTCTGCTTTGTTTGGGGCCAGTCTCAAACCCTTTTTGATTAGAAGTTTAAATATTTGTACAACAGAACTAATGATGTTGAGGTAATAGATAAGAGATGCAAATAATTTTGAAAGATTTTGTTTTTTTTTTTTTTTCAGAAAGCTATTCTAGTAGTGGGGAAATACTGTTTTACTACCATTTTTAAACAGATTTTTGAAAGGTAATTTTAACTGGAAATACTGATTTAAAAGGCAGGAGTCTATTTTAATACTGCAAAGCCAGTGGGGGGAAAAAAGATATCCTCTCCTTTTTTATGCTGATTATTTGAGTTGGTTGCAATTTTTTTTTGTTCGTAGCTATTGTAAAAACAAAATGTAAATTGCACAATTAAAGATTTGGAACAGCCTCCTTTATCATTGCTTAATTTACAGTGTGTCAGGGACATCTAATAACATCCTATTACGGATCACTTATCAGATAGTTGTTGAGTTAACTGCTATTATCTTCTTTGCCACCCCCCATAATTTGATGTGAATAGTTTCTGTTATTTGCAGGATGGTAATAGTCTTCCCACATTGTTATGAAGCCCTTTTTCTGTAATTTTTGTAAGGTCTCATCTCTTGTTCTCGTTCCTGTCTGGTTTGTGTTATCACCCGGAGGTAGCACTATGTAGATTTTACTGCTTCATGCTTGCTGCTTCCTTGCACCCTGCAATCGGCCACTGCTGTGGGTATTGCTGTTCTGGTGCGAAGGGGCTCCGTGTCTATCCGCAGCTGCCGCTGCTGCTCTGTGTGTTTTCTAATGCAGATTTTCCGGGGATGCTGAGAGCACAAAAGCTCCTGCATTAGCACCGCCTGCCTGCAGTGGACCCTGCAATTGTCTTTGTCGCTCCCTCCATCCCATTACCCCGGCAGCGGCTGCGGCTGCCTTTAGCGCCTGGCACTGGCTAATGCTTCAGAGATGTGGCTGACACCTCTTGGGAGGACTCCCCCACGTCCCTTTCACCCCCCTTGCCCTGCCTAGCAGCCCAGCTGGTTCTCCTGCCAAATGGGGCATCACCCTGCTGCTGCTCCCTGGGGCAGCCTGCATCCTTGCTGCCCACCGAGAGCAGCTGCTGCTCCTCCTCTCTCCTGAGCCCCCTCTGAGCAGCAGTCAGCTCCCAGGCTTGCTTGGAGGAGATGCCTGCAGACAGCATTCAGCCACATGTAGGGGAGGTGGGAAGAGGCAGGAGCCACAGGCTCCGTGATCACCAGTTTCCAGCTATCTTTGTGCCTTGCAGCATTTTTCAGGTTTTGAGTTATCAGTTCTGGTCAGGAACCCCAGGTGATGAGCTCTGTTCGCTCTTAGGAAGGAAGCTTTGTGTCTGTGCAATATCTGATAGCAGTCAGAAAGTTCCAGAAAGCTGACCAGGGTCTTGAGAATTATAGTGCAAACATCTTAATGTTTATTGTTCCCTTTCAGTTCTGATTTTTAAGCACTCATTCTCTGGCACTTCAGGACTACAGGCTTTTCAGCATACTCTGGGGCATGTTGTGTCAGTTAATAGTGCCCAAATATGCACCTGTTGGTTAAAGAAATCTTTAACTTTTCTGGACTTGTTTTACTAGAGAAATTTAATTTTTAATAAAGTGGCCAAGCTGACTAAGCAGTGTTTTTATAATACTTTCTCACCTATAAACTGCAAGTTTTAATGCCTCATGCATCATTAGTACTGCTTGCTGCATCAGGTTCACCTCACAGTGTTAATATCCCTAACTAGAAATACTCCAGCCTTATGGGATAACCATTGCTTCTCTCCATGTGAAACATTCATGAAAAATGCTTGAAGAGTATTTTGGCACCATTCATAGCACAGTAACAGAATGTCTTGTGGCGCATATCTTTTTTTTCCTGTGCAGATACTAATTCAGCACTCAGCTCAAGTGACCATAAAGTACATGAACGCATAAAAAGTGGTTTCCCTACAGGAGCAGTGAGCTGTCAGCTATCTTTCTGACTCCCTTTATTTATTTTCTGCCTTTCCCTTTTGTTAGCTCTTGTCAAATTTCTCTGGAACACTTTTACTCTGCTATTCTGCAAGAGCAGAAGAAAAGAAAATTGGGGAGGAAAAAAACCTAGGGGCTTTAAAGTTTAAAAACTAAACACAATTTGGGAGCTGTAGAAGCAGCTGTTAGTTGTACAGGCCATAATATATTAGAATACACATGGCTGTAGTCAGCAAAATTAGTGTTTGCTTGAGTTTGCATTTCAGGCAACTCACCACTTCTGAAACTAGCATATAACAAAGACATCAAGGAAAGCAAAGGAAAAGGAAGTATTTTGTTGTTTTTTTTTTTTTCATTCTAGCACACTTATTCTCCTATAAATTACTCTTCTGCAAAAAAAAGCATGTAATTTCTTTCATTTTATGATCACCATCATCATTCTATGAATATCACCAGCCAGTGTAGTTACCAGCAGCCCAGTCTCATGGAAGCTCGAGCTCAGAATAGGATAGAAGTGATTGTAGATGCAGGAAGTTTATGAATTAGGTGAAAAAACTACACTTGTTTGGCTTGACTACATTTCTCTTCCCTTTTAGCAATGTGTATACCAACAGTAAAATATCTTGGTGAGAAAAAACTCCCTTGCAGAATCCCTCTCCAAGGACTGTCCCTACCTCTGCTTATTACTGGGAAAAAATACATTTCAAATGCTTTGAAATTCAGAGGGAAACAAGCTGACGCCTTCATTTCAATTCAATATATCAGCTAACAAAATAAATATGCCTCAGGGGATTCTTAACCTGCTGCTGAATCCAAGTGGACCAAAACGTGACTGTGCATTCCTCCATTCCCTCACATCATTCCTGTGACCTGGCCTGCTGCTCCCTTTGAGGGTCTCTGCCAATCCCACAGGCTGTGACCAGGACAGGACAGTCAGAGCTGGGAAGTCACAAGCCAGCTCTGATTTTGTGAAGGTGAAAGGCCAGTGCTGTGCCAGTTCTCCCACGTGTGAAGCATGCACACAACATGGTCATGTTTTATTTATAGATCTGGACTAGAAGGGGTAAATGAAGATGTTCCTGATAGAACAGAGACTGCTAAAAAAGTCCAATTCAAAACACAATCTAACTTAAAAGACGTTTTCCCCAGGAATTTGATGTTTCTAGTAATGGAAATTCTAATTCTTTGGAGGGCCCAAATTCTTAGCAAGAGTCCCATGAGACACAGAGGAGTTCAGATGATCTGGTTCAAGCCTCTACTCAACCATAATTTTTTATTTAATCTTGGCAAAACTCTGAAGATAAAATTAAGAGCTTAATTAAAGGCTGAAGGAAGTTAGGCCCCCTAATTATTGCAGTACTTTTGGAAATGTTTACTCTTTGACCTTTTCTATTTTCAAAACGCGCTTCAAAGTTCTTCCTTATAATGTTGCCAGCATAAAGCCATTAAAAACTGTGATGCTCACAAGCAAGAAGATAAATAACTGTGGTATCTCAGTAGCAAAAGGCAAAAAAAAAAGCCCAAACAACTCACTATTGTTTTATGGTTGCTACTGGGTTCCTTAACAAAATGAGACATAATAAGAGACTATGAAACAAGTAGCCCTTAAACAACTGTCAGCACTACAAATCTGGCTTTTCTTCTTGCTTTCACTTTAAAATCATTGTATATGTGAAAATTAACCCTACTTGCCCTTCAAACCACTATTCATTACAACATTACCTATCAGTACCACACTACCACAGAGATGTTTGATTCAATAGATATTCCACAAGCAGCACTGGCCCCAAATAATAAAAATAAAGGGAGGAAACAACAACTAAGATAAATTTTCTGATTAAATATTGATGTAGAAATTATTATTTGTTTCCTGACTTTCCTACATTAAGTACTTGTTAGCAGTGTCCCTCAGTCATGAAACATTAATGATCTATTTTTATAGCTTGCTTTTGTTCTTAATCTAAGTTATTTTATGAAACTACTTATTTTTATGGTACTGAGGATTCAGATTCTTTTTGCTTATTGAGTTACACCATTATTGTCACCTCAAGTGTAGCAATTTTTTTAAAAACTATTTTCAGAAGTAAGGAGAGCTCTCTACAGATTAACCATTGTCAGAAATTTGAGTTTGTCGGTGTTCACGGGCTGCAGAACACCCTCCAGACACATTTCATCTGGTGTTGTGCTTCTGACAGAGAGGCAAATCCTGTCAGCCTCGAAGCAGGTGAAGTGCAGTGTGAAATGCACGTGGCATCAGCCACATGAGACCAAAACCAGCACAAACATCAGGACAGGCACAGCCAGTCCCACTGTGCCCCGTTCAGTGCAGCACCCACTGCCCTAGCAGGGCTTGTGACCAATACTTGAGCAAGAGTAGACAGACTGTGTCTTCAAGAAAAGAGTAATATTTTCTTACTGTGTCTTTCCAGATTTCACCTAATCTGCATCTTAGAAACTTCCTAAGTCAGAGATAATATCTTGGTGTTTGACAGTCCTTGTAGTTTTTTGTTCCTATACTTGTCAAAAGCATTTTGCGGGATGCACATCCTTCTGCAGCGTGAGCTATCCTGCAAAATGCTATCTGCTCTTTGTTGGAATATGTCACTTGAGCATTTAATCAGATTTGTCCAAATTTTGTGTTTTATAAAGCAGTGAAAAATAATTTCTCACTGACTTTCGCTACTCATGATCCTACAACCAGTGCTTGTTTTTTGAGGCCTGAGTCCTACTTATTTTTGTCACTCCTCAGATGTTTATATTTGATCAGCTTTAGAGCACTTGGACATTTCAGTTTTTCCTCAGAAAAAGAAAAGCATGGAACGAGTGACTATGATTTTGCACATTTCTCCTTTTCTCTATCAGTTCTGTTACTACTTGTCCCAACAAAGTCTATGAGGAAATTTCACTTTCAAGTAGCTCTAGAATAACTAGTCATCAATAAGTAAATTTGGATTTCTAAGGTCTTGAAAAACTTCTATGACCTCTGTTAAGTTTCATCTTGTTTATGTGCAGAAAAATTGCAGCAGTTCAGAGCAGATCAGCTGGTGTAAATTTAATGGCTCCAACAGCTGGTGTATATTGATGTAGCTCTATTGATTTACAGACTCCTACACTGATTTATATCAAGCAAGGACCTGGGCCTCTATGTCCCAGCAGAACCCAGTGATAAACTTTGTTTTAAAACAAGTTAAGGGGAGTAATTCTGTTGAAGCACATCCTTGTACCAGGTACATCCTTCCAGTGTAGTGAGCAGTCTGTGCCTGCCGCTGGCCTCGGCAGGGCTCCCTCTGTGCCGGCAGCGGCAGAAACAGCAGGAGAAGCAGGAGCAGGAGGAGAAGCAGGAGGAGCAGCAGCAGGAGCAGCAGGAGTAGGAGGAGAAGCAGCAGCAGCAGAGCTGCAGCAGCAGCAGCAGGAGCAGCAGGAGGAGCAGCAGGAGAAAGGAGCAGGAGCAGCAGAGCTGCAGCAGCAGGAGCAGCAGGAGAAGGAGCAGCCGCAGCAGAGCTGCAGCGTGGCCACACGGTGGCCGCCGCATTTCTGAGCGCGGCTGCTCCGGAGCGCTCCAGCACAGAAATCCATTTATCCCGTTCACATGGGAAGGCGGTCACCGACAGTGCCATTGTGCTTAAAGCTGTGTCCCAGCTGCCTGTGCTGTATCGCGGAACACAAAAACCTGTAGGAATCGGCAGATGCCGATGTGCTTTAACAGAGGGAAGCAGCCTGGAGGTTGGAGTTGTGGGAACGGAATGTAATTCCTAAAACCCCACAGGTGACAGACCACACCCGTAATCTGGCTGTGCCAGGTTATTTGTTGGTCTAAAGACACCGTCCAACCTCTCTGACTGTCAGGCACAGCAGAACGGTGCCATAAATTTGTGGCACCAAGAATGGGATGCTGACAGAGCATAGCTGATGTGTCACTGCCTGTCAAAGTGGATGGAGTTAAGGCGCGACCTGTCTGCATTTTGAGTTTGAGCCTGGAAGTGTGATGTGGCCAAGGCAGTGCCACATCACACTTACCAGCAACATTACCAGTTGCTGGTAATTTGATCAGCAATCAATTCACCACCGTGGCAAGGTGGTCTTTGGGAAATAGACTGATAACGCATAGCTTTCTGGTGTGTACCACGCATCTAAAGTTTCAGCATTACACTGGAGGAATGCTATTCATTCTTTAGTGTTTAAGGATCTTCTCAATAAAATAATTCCTCCATTTTACAAGTAGAAACTGCAAACCACTCATTAATCTCTCAGTGAATAATGTCTGAAGTTTGTTCCTTATTTGTCTATTTTTATCAATTTACATTTTATTACTAACATCAGAGGTTCATGTATCTGTTGATTTATTGATGTGTCCACTGACTCATGCAACAGAGGAAGAGGCAAGAACAAGAATATGAAAATATTAGTTTCCTAGAAAGGATTTAACTGAATATGTCTTTTTCAACTCCTGCACCCATCCTTCACAACTAAATAGAGAACATCACTGTCTCCCTATTTATCTGCATATGGGTAAAAGTGCCCAATTCGGCTCATGGTGGATTAATCCAAAGAAGTCCCACTTTGACTTCAGTAGAATAGGATCAGTATAGAAGATAAAGAACAGGCTTTCAGTAACTGCCTCTATTCCTGTGAAAAATTAGGTTATGAACTTTTGACACCTAATCTAATTCTTCAGGTTTTACAAACTTCTATGCGATGCTGATTTAAGAGTAAATACTTAACTACATGAGAACTTCAGGAACATCACACAACAGGACTACTTATGAGCTTATATTTTTGCATGTTCTCGGTATTCTGCTAAAACTCTGTTCACTCTTTGGGATTTTATTTTTTACTTTTATTTCCTACAGCATACTGAAAAGACAAAAACAAACAAACAAACAAACAAAACAAAGCAGGAATCCAGGCAACTGAAACTGAAATGTTCACTTGCAAAGCAGCTTCACAGATCATTACTATTCTTTTATAATTACAACAGAAATCATGAGATCATCAATGAAATAGGTTGTCTTCATTGCTTATGCCAGACTCAGTCAGGTCATAAAGTCTGCTTTTGGAGAGGTCCTTTGATATAAATGGTTTCATTGATTGAAAAACAGTGATACCAAAATACATATGAGACTTAATGAGATCTCGGACAAGCATTGAAGAAGAAATAATGTAGCAGGAACATCCTTCTGAGCTGCTACAAAGCTTCATCTTCAGCAGTACCTGCCCAGCAGTCTAATTGGCATCCTTTTCACAGAGCTGTTCTATATATAGGCCCAAGACCAGAAAAATCACACTTTTTTATATTTTAGGAAAATATTCAATTGTATCAAACAGCTCTGAAAATGAAATGTTTGCAGTAAGAAGTTTTTGTATGTCAGAAGGCTGCTATTATAGCACTATACAGATTCCTAATTTAACCGTAGATAATTGGAGTATAATTTAAAAATGTACATACATCATAATGCCAATATTTTAAAACAAGTAGCATAGCAAATATTAAGGTGGCATACACCCATTATTTTCTTTCTGACATTTGGAGTTAAGAAGGAATAAAGCAATTTGCAAATGTAAGTTTGAATTAGTTCAAGACATCATTGAATATTTTAGCATTGCATGCCAGAAATACTTTCTGAACAGTCCAGCTGTCATGAAAAACAACTGGAACATCAAATACAAGCAGCATGTGAAATGCTGGCACTGTTCGTCTGATATTTCCATGGCAAGATCCCAGGTGCACAGAGAATGTGTGGTATTGAGCATTTCATGCACTTGTGATCATTATGTGGTATTATCACAGTCTTCATATATTTTAGACTTAAGACAGAATTTTGTGAACATAATATAAGAATATGGAACCAAAAAGCGGTGTTCATTACAATTTCATGAGAAAAAATAAAAGAAAACAGGTGAACAGCAAAACAGAATCTAATAATATTTGACATAAGGATAAGTCATGGTCTGGAAATTTATCTATTGTGGATATTTTTTGTATCAGATATCCAAAAAATATTTCAACAGATGAACTGACAGGGGGCAATTAAGTGGCTTTGCGTGTTCCTTGGGAAACATCTCCCAGAGAGCAGGACAGAATGACAGAAAAACTCTAAGTGCTTGCTTGTAAATTTATCCAGTAAAGTGGGGATCAGGACACACAGGGAACAATGAGTTGACCTTTTTGCATTTCATAAAAAATATGATATGGAGAGAAAATTGGAAAGGACTTCACAAGAGGGGCAACTCCTTCATACTTAAATGTTTGAATGAAACCATTAAAACTGCTAAAATGAAAAAGACTGCAGTCCTGAATCCCCTTTTTAGGATTCAGGCCCTGCTCAGCACATCAGTCAAATAAATGCTCATTCTACAAATCATTATGAAATATTTCTTACTGTCCCTGCACTGGGCACTGAGGTTCCATGACCTTTCCTTAATCTGCTTGAAAAAGACTCATTAAATCATTAAAGAAAGTGGATTGAATTTACCCCACTCATTTCATGTGAAGCGGATTAGGGAATGCTAATCCATTGCCTACAGATTAGAGGTTACTAAACTTTCTAATATCACTATAAAATCTGGAAAATCATGTTTATTTATGACTACATTATAATATTTTAAAAAGCTTAGGCTGGACATATCCTATAATCAAAGAAGTGATTCAGACTTTTACCCAGCCCTAGCGTTTGTGACGTGTTTTATAACAGGATGTATCAAGGCACTGGAGTACTCAGCGTAGCTTGTATGCCACATGCTCCACACAAAAAGATTTTAAATGGTACCTCCAAAAGGAGGGATGATACCATACACGAGGCCAGAAAGCTCAACATTGCCTGCTTGGACTGCAGCTCCTGGAAGTTCTTGTACCAGTCAGTGCTGGGAGCAATGTGGGCAGCAAACCCTGCAGTAGGCAGAATTTCCTAGAATTTCACTAAGCATTGAAAAATCTCCTTAATCCGGAACAGATTTACAGTAAGACTATAAATTTACCTGCCCCACCCCCCACCAAGACTTGCTCTTTCTACCTCTCACAAGCATCTGCAAAGACATTGTTAAACTTACACTTGTTTTCCAGCTCCTCCATAAGAATGTCATTACCATTACACTGGAAAACATGTTAATGCAGTCACACAAAAAACCTCTTTATAGAATGGTTTGAATTGGAAAGAGACTTTAAAGGTTGTCTAGTCACACTTCCAACATTCTTCCCACGAATTAAAGTAAAGCAAAGCAGCCAACAAGCTGCAGCGACTTTCCTCTCCCCAGTCTCAACATGAGCATCTCCTAATGCTCACCTGTGTCCTGCAACAAGCTAAAGTTCATCTTTGAGCCTGTGGCTCATTTTTGCCAGCTTTACAAAGATGAAAATGGGGCTTTATTCCCAAGGTGAAGGAACTGAGACCTCTGCATCACCCTACAGATCAAAGGAAAAAGACCATGAGAATTTCACATCTTCCGGAGCTGGGCGGGATAATGGGAATGAAGAATGGCCTTTGACACCCACCAATTCTATTATCTGTCAGCTCTAGAACCTAGAATCATATTATGTGTCTATCAAAATCCAATTTTAGGCTGTCTTTGCATAATTCAAAGATTCAAACCCCTTGGAGGGTTCAGTGGACTGAAGGAGCCCACCCCTCCCAACTACAGTGGTGGGACTGCAACCCAGATGAGCTGAGGCAGAATGGATGGCAAAGCAGAGGTCCCCTCTGGCTGCCCCTCCTGCTGACCCTGTCTCTGTGACTTAAAGACATCTCCCTCTGCCTTATCAGTGTTTATTTCTCCCCACCACTCTCCCGGTCTGGGCAGAAAAAGGGTTGTCTATAATTTTTGGCATTGTAACATAGTGGTTCAATCCTGTCAACAAAGATGGTACCTGGATGTGTCTTGGCAGGTTTGGGGCCACCAGACAATGGGCTTTACTCAGTTCTTCTTGCAAAGAACACAAAAAACCTCAATGTACTATATTGCATATTATTTAAGAAATTTTAGAATTTGATAAAAAGCAGCTTTGCATGAAAAGTCCCCAGTTTCAGCTGTGACATGGTTGGTATTGTCAGACCTGCATATATTCTCATTGGTGATAAACTGCTTAACAGCCCATGATGCAGAAACAAAATTAGTAAATTACTTTTTGAACTTGGTAGACAAATCCAAGGATCATCCTTTGCAGAGGTCAGATAATCTATCAGGGGGAAAAAGATCATCAGATAGCCATTTCCCTTTTTAAAAGGAGCACCTGATTATACAAGTTGGGTTTGAATTGTCTCCTTTGTGCAAGTGAGGTATTATTCTAGGATTTGTTTTAGAGATTGTACTCTGCATTTAAAATCTCCTTTATGTGTAATTTTCTGCTATCTCCTTTCTTCTTGTCAAACAGATGAAGGAAGGGACTCCTGCCAATTTTTTTGTTTCTCATTTTGTGTATTGTTATAAATTGTACACACAGACTTTCATAAAAGATTTTATTCACCATTTTTTATTAAGGATCCTTATGCAAGTGTATGTGTCTGTATTTATAATCATCTATATTTGCATAAAATGGAAGAGGCTAGAGACTCAGAATAAAACCAAAAAAGAATTCAAACCTTAGCAGTGAGAATTCAGAACTATAAAATTCTCAGGCTCGTTAAAAATTTTGGACTAATTCATGAGAGGTTTTGACTTTGAAACTTCCTTCCTACATGCATTTGCTTATACAAGAACAGCAGATCCGTTAATAAACCAGAATTCTCCAACAATATTTGGTTTTTTTTCAAGCAGTTTTCCAAACAGTCTGATACAATGAGATTCTCTACATTAGAACTGAATGTGATTCTTTGTAACTATTATTCTGAGCATAGTTACATATGCATAGTGCACTTTAGAAATACAAGGTAGCACTATCTAAGTGCAATGTATTTATTCAGTGTAAATATTCATGGTGCTTCCCATGTCAATAGAAAATAACCAATTATTTTGCGCTTTTGGTTACAGTGATACTGATCTCTGATTATTCTACCAACTCAACAGTGGTTTCTAGACTTTAATAAGTGTAAATAAAGCAGAGATATGGCCTATGTAAAAATATGGAAAGAAAAAAAAATAAAGCACTGAAGTACAAGGCTTTTCTGTCTCTGTGTTCATTCTGCTTTGAATTCTGACCTAGAGGTAAATGACAGGCATTTTGCAGACTTGAAACTGAAACTTGCACTGCCTACCTTGGGAGAAACTTCAGGTATACAGAAAATCTTTTGAATGTTGTTAGTAATTTTTAAGTACCTGACAAAGGCTGTTACTAAGAAAGGACTGTTTACTGATCTGAGCTTTAAACATTCAGATAATTACTGTGATAATGGATACCACCTGAGTTGAAATAGGTAATGTCAATATGACAAAAGATGGAAGAGGAGAAAGGAGGGAAATAAGTAAGATTTTGCTCAAACTATCCAGATTGTCCAAACATGCCATTTGCATAGTTACAGGTGAGCTACACTATTGTTCTTTTTCAGTATCCCTGCATTGAATCAAAAACTCTGGAGAGATTTTGTATTTTAGGTATTGGAGCAATCATCTGGTACGTGGCAGATGGGGACTCTGAGTCTTGGTGTGAATGTATATAGCAGGAAAGCAGAGGTTTGCAATAAATGCACTCTGCAATACCTGTGACTTAGTAATTTTGAAATCAAATAGCCTGATTATGGCTTTAAGAGTAAACAGTGCAGATCTAAAGCTTGCTCCTGGTACCCAGGTGATTACAGGACACTGGAAGAGCTGCGTCTGGGCACACACCATGGACATCTGTTCTGGGGGTCTTTGCAGCAGCATAAGATGAAGTTACATCTTATTGCTCTTTTTTTTTTTTTTTGAGAATTATTTTAAAAAATGAAGCTAACTGAGAAAAGATTACAAATTTTTTGTTCCCTTTAAATTTTGAATGTTAATATGATATCTCACCTACATCTCTCAGAAAAGAAAATCATCAAATGAGATTTCAGTGCCTTCCTCTTAGATGAGCATCTTAACCTTCACCAGCACATTAATGGTGCTGGCTCTTACTTGTTATCAAAACTTATAAACATTGTACTTTCCTGCTTCTGAACAAAAATTAAAAACTGAAACTGAAAGAAAGAGTCTACAAATTATGAGATTTGTAATAATGAGCAACACCATTAGATTCTAATGTAAATGGTGTTACCTGTGCAATCAGTTTATTTAAAATTGTGTTTTGACTTTTTCATAGATTATGATTATTTTTCTTCTCTGAAAATCAGAGATATTTTTTTGCCTACCATGAACTAGGATTGATACACTGAAAAGGCAGACCAAGGATATAAATTTCACAGATGTTTTATAAGTGATTTATTAACTAACACAAAATTAAAGGTTCAAAAATTCACCTGCTTGTACCTCATTATAAGCTGACCTGCTGCAGTAAAGTCACAGATCTCTCTGCTGAGTGCAGCCCAAGCAGGAATTTAAGGCTATCTGTGTCAGACATGTGTTTCTCTCATATTCAAAGCTGACATTAAATATTAACAATATTAACAATATCATAGAATCACAGAAACATTTAAGTTGGAATAGGCATTTAAGATGACATGGATCCAGAGATCTCAGCCTTTCTAGTCCTTTGAAATCCTCATTTCTTAAAATGTAATCAGAAGCTTATAAAAACACAAAATAGGTTTAGTTGGTAAGACCAGTCCCCTACATATTTGTTTGCATCGCTTTGAAAAATTAATGATTCGAGGACTTGAAATTAAACTGCAGTTTAATTTCACCTTGGTTTAGGCAATTTGAGCTGCCTAAAGGGAATATATCTGGTCATAATTACAGATTCCAGCATGGTGTGGGTAAACAGAACTGCCAGGGCTGGAGTAGCCTGTAATAAATAAATGGAGATCCCCCACATTTTCTGGCTGTTCTGCTCACCACCATATTTCTCCTTCTCCATGGCAATATGTTTATACTGGCCAATTCTGTAAGCAGCAATTTTGTCTTGCCCTCAATATCTCGAGGCAGTGAGCCCCAGAGCGTGCTCTGTGGAGCAGTAATTTATCCAATGCATTTTACATCTGGACAGAATAATTTTTTTGTTCAGGGAAAGTAAATAAGAATGTCAGATTTACCTTCCTCAGGTCACATCTCTCTCTATTGTGATTTTTTCCAACTCTGCTCCTCTTTAAATGAAACAATATTAAGCTATTTCAATCTTTTTCTATCATTAGCCATAATGGACCTTCAGAGCTAAGAGAGGTGAGACTAAATATGAGAAGCGATCATTGGTTTTTTTACAGAAAGCTGATCATATAACTTTTGTTTTACTCAGCTCTCAGCTGTATACTTATTTCTTGATTTAGCAGAGGTGTTGGAATAGAAATTATGATGGAGACATAAATAGTGAGAGGGTACCATAGCTAAACCAGTTTGTAGATGAGATTGGAAAGGAAGTAAAATCACTTTGATCAAACAGCACAACAAAGACTGTAGAGTGTGATCAGCGTGAAGAACAGCATGACAATGGTAAAAGTAGGGTATAAGGGGCTGAATTGAACCACCCACAGGTCCTAGCACTTGCTGAAATATTTAATGACATTCTTGGAGAGTGTTGTTTTTCTTGAACAAATTAAACCATGTGTTTTCAATAGCTGAAATGATCAAGGTACTGGAGACATGAATACCAGGCATAAAGACGTGCATAAGGAAGAGAAACCTAAACATGAAGATTCCCTATGTCTTTCTATGAAAACTTGTCAGTTTTTTGCTAAATGTATTAAGATTTTTGGTTTTTTGGGTTTTTTTTGTTTGGTTTGGTTTTTTGAATCTGGAGTATTTATTTTTTTCAGTCTCCTATGAAGAGCACTGGGGAATTCTGGAATTCTCTGTGTTTTGATAAGCTGTATATTTTATTATCAATAGAGAAGAAGATGATGTTCTGAAAAATCAGCTATATAATCTCTATATTATTGTATTTCTGCATCAAAGCTGTCACAACAGTTTTCCCATAGGAACCCCTGAAGAAATTCCACAACAAATAAGACCAAAGAAAATATCCTATGTAGTTTTTTTTGTTTTTTGTTTGTTTGTTTGTTTAGTTTTTTTTTTTGTTTTAATGACCTAGGTAAAAAAAAAAGACTTTGGGAACTAGCTATAGATTTTGCTGAGAATGAACAAAACACATGAAAACTCAGTTTCTGCTCCCTTCTGCTGAATTTTGTCAGTGGAGTGGAATTAAAAACTGTAGCAAAAGGCAAAAAGCAGTTTCCAGCCCCTTCCAGACATCAGAACAAGTAGCATTTTGGCTGGTCAGGTCACAGAAGCAGTGAGTGATTTGAAGTTTCAAGCTTAATAGAGTTAATAGGGCATTTGGGAGAAAAAAGAAACCACAGTGTGCCTCCTACCTCACTTTGAAGTTACAGTTTTTGAGAAAGGGCTTTTTAGTACCACTTTTGCAACTCTTCTGGAAGAACTGTGCACAAAGGGATGCTTATTACTGTCATTTAATCTAGATCCCATTAAAATCAAGGGAACACTCAGACATTTAACAGTATATTTTCAATTGTTACATCATCATAAGAAATGGAGCTAGAAGTAACATACACCAAAGCAGTGCCAGTCACATTGGAAGCAAAAATTGCATGGATTTGAAGGACAGTTTAAAAACCTGTGAGGAGAGTTCTCTCAAAAATCATGTCTTTCTGTCTAGGCTTAAATGAGTGTATTAGGGGAATTACATTATCATCTGAAGCAGACTATGAAACAGAATTTCTGTATTCTTTGCCTTATTCCTCTGCTATACAGACTCAACAACTTGGTCTGTTTTCTTCTCCAGTCATGTCTCTGTGCATCAGGTTCTTTTTTTAAGGGGTTTATATGCACAGTGTTGAGCATACAGGGTCTGATTGCAGTAACTGTTGTTACTATATAATTTTTTAACATCAGTGGACATAAAGGCACAGTGATGTTTTGTGATATAATTGTCTCATGACCCTTAGAAAAAAAGATGCACTAAAGTATATAGACTTCCTCTTCCATCCTCACTATAATGCCAGGAAAAACAGAAGAATAACATGGATATGTTGCCATAAATTCAATTTTTTTCTGTGATGGGGTTCCAGGTATTTTTGTTGTTGTTTAGAAATCATGCCAGATCATTTCTCTAAATAAAAGCATGGAGTAATTTTACTTAACATATCACAGCTACTCTAGGTTTGCATCTGCATGAAGAGCAGTTCAATGTCCCACTCAGATAAGTAGACTAGTGAGAGAATATATTAAAAAAAAAAACAAAAACTTTTAGTTTAAGCTCTTGATAAAATCACTGATACCTGTTTATTTCTATGGAGTCCATCAACACTTTGGAGAGCTGGAAAGGAAGTGAATACCAGGAGCTCCATTCCCTATTCTGCAGCTGCTTAATCTGGTTTTTTTAGAGACTTTTGGGAGAGGTCATGAATCCATGCAGAACTCTAATGATGATAATAATAACTTTCTCAAGAACAGACGAGCTAAGACAAGGAAGAACATGGTAATGAAGTGCCAGAAGACGTGGCAGTGGATTCCCACTGTGCCACAGTTCTATCTCTATTTCACTAACAGAGCATTTAACGAGGGAGGGGAATCCCCAGCTGACAGAATCACAGAATGGGCCAGGTTGGAAGGGAGCACAGTGCTCATCTGGTCCAACCTCCCTGTTCAGGATTATCCCAGAGCACGTGGCACAGAATTGCATCCAGGCAGTTCTTGGACATCTTCAGTGAGGGAAACTCCACATCTCTCTGGGCAACCTGTTCCAGTGCTTGGTCAATGCAAAATGAAAAAGTTCTGTAGGTAGCTCTGGGTGCCACAGATCCCATAAGACAACTTTGAGCAAGTTCCCAAGAGCTTTATTGTTTCTTCTTTGACTTTTAGTTTCTCAATCCACATAGCATATGAGACTCTAATGAGTTTTTCTGTGTTCCTACCTATTCCATGAGTGATGTCCTCTATATTTGCTCTGCTCCCAGTAGTTATCACTTAAAAAAATCCTCCCTTACAGAGCAGTGAATGACTAGGGGTTTTCCTGGCTAGATAAACTCTTGCAGAAAATAAGATGAAGTCTGATGATTTGCAGCATTACTTAGATCTCCTTAGAACACCTCCTCAATGACCCTGACAGCCTCTCAGCTGGTCTCTCACCTCAGCTACAGGATTCTGAAAACCTGGGTGTAGCCATTCAGATTTTGTGACAGGGATAATTATACAAAAAACTTAATATCCCATCAGCTTCAGATTTTTTATCTAAATCAATGCCCAGGTCAATCCAGCTTTCTAGTACTCCTTTATATTCAGTGGAGAGTAGAAGGAGAAATTCAGAAGGTTTTGCTGTAGCTACTTTACAGTCAGCACATGCAGCAGTGTCTGGTTAGGAACAATCACTCCCTGAGTGATTAATCTGTGCTCTTCATTGGCTCAAAGCAAGTTGAGACAAGATGCTAAAGCTTTACAAGGCTGAACTTAGCACACATCTATCCCTCTGAAGGTCTGTGAGGACCAGGAATACAGTCACTTCCACTGTCCTCTTTCTTTGTTTACTCTTCCCTTTTTCTTCAGGAGTATGAAAAAATAATGATGTGGTTCCATTCAAAGCACTTATTAGAACTTTTAGATTTTGAATGGGATGAAACAAGGTTTCCTTCCTCCAAAAGACAATAAAAAATTAAGATATCACATTTGAGGAATCTATGTGTCTGACCTGCATAGTTTAAAATTCATTATTCCTTTGAATAGAGGCAGGCTCGTTTGTTCTCTTCACCACAATAACAATATTTTGTTTTATTCTTAGACTTTTCCACAATTATGTGAAAGAACAAAACACTTTCCTAGGGCTGTAGAAATCAAATTATCAACTATTTTCCCCATGTTCCTTAAATGTATCAACCTTAAAATGTATCAGCCAACCAATGCTGCAGCTCTTTCGGAAGTGTGTTGATTCAAAGGCTGGTTCACAGCTCCAACAGACAGCGCTGGTGGCAGCAGCCCAGGGGTGCCAGGGACTGGGGAATGTAGGAGGGGACAGACAGGCTTCAAACAGTCCTTGGGATAAAAGAAATCTGATTTTCTGCAATGAGCTTTGGTCTGGCTCTTAAATTTATCCACTTTTCTGCTGCCCATTCACCACAGAACATCATCACATAAAGCTCAGTGCTGCCCTTTATTGAGCTTAGAGAATAAGAGATAATGGAAAATTAATGGTGAAGAGGGCTGCAGGGATATTAGGGCCTATACTACCAATGAATCACCTTTTTTTTTTTTCCCACTGCCACCAGAATGGACAAAACATTGATGGAGTTCTTTATTAGAAGTTGATGATGATAATCAAGGGATATTTTAAGACTTCCTTTGGCTTAAATGATGCTCTGAAGCCCAGGAAACAATGTAAAGTTTCTCTCTTACTGTTGGTCAAACTTTCAGACAAATGATCTCTTTTTAAAACTGAAGAACAGGCTATTTTCTTTTTGTCTGAGAAGTGAATGATATTGAATCTACTGAAATTCTTTGTTTTCATTTCAATACAAGTATTGTCTGCTTTCCCTCCTTAGATCCCCAAATTCTGTTAGGAAGCATATAGATTTTGGCAAAGATTAGTTAGCGTTTTGTTGGGTTTTTCTGGGTTTTTTTGTTGGTGTTGTTGTTGTTGTTGTTGTTGTTGTTGTTGTTTTTAATTCAGGCTTTGGTGAGGGAAATTTTTAAAAAATAATTTATACATGTGATGGAAATTTTGTTATGGTTGAAAATCCTTAATAAGAAGTAGCTTTAACTGAAAGTTGTTTTTTATTATAATAATGCATACAAAATACTACCATTCATTCATCCATTCATTCTTGAATTGATTTGTCTATTTTAAATTTTTAAATAAGGTTTATTACAGGAATCCCTGAAGAAATAATGCAATCTTTCATCATTGATGAAATCCCATCTTTAAATGTATCTCTCCCTTCTGACTGAATTACACCATATTTTGGAATTTTACTTTGATGTAAAGCTGCCTGATGTGTGACTTTCTATTCAATACGGTTGTTAGAAGGGCTTATCTGCAAAGCAATTGCTTCATAGCATACCTGTAGCACAAGAGGTTTTTTTTGGGAGGGGTTTATTTGCTTGGTTTTTTTGGGTTTTGTCCATTCTGGTACCTAATGTATTCACAAAAGCCTGCCTCCAATTTAGCTGGTTGCTTGCCTCATTTCAAGCTACTGCAGACTATTAACTCCAAAGTAAAGCTTTCTTACAGCAAACCATGACCTTGCTTTCTCTCCCAGCTGTCCAACCATAGTTTATTTAGTACTTGGTGTTACTTGGTACTTTGATCCCACAGGATAATACCTTGTCACTGGATACAGTTTTAACTGGCCTTTATATACACCAGAAAATGATGCATCAAATACAGATGTTTGAAAGCACAACCTGACTTTCCAAACTACTGTTTTCATGCCAAAGCCATTATTGCTCAGAATCTAACTGGATATACAAAGTTCTGGATATACATTCAATCTGCCTCATCTTCATGTCCAAACAGCTGCAATTGTAAGAATAGCACAGAAGAAAAAGTTTGTTCAAAAAATAGACCCCTTGACTTTGGTATAGGCAAGTTTGTCTCCTTTATAGGCTGGAAAGGGAAAAAGAGAGTGTGCAGTGCTCCTTCCCAAGGACAGGTTATATTGGCCTTGGCACACTGCTGTGCTAATTTCCTTTCTGTCTTCTACATCAAGAATTAGCTAAGGCACTTCTGTGCCGTGCTTCCTAAATGTCAATCACCTTCATATTCAAGAGGTGTTTCTCTTGAGCAAGAGAAAAATATTTAATCCTTTCTCACAAACTGGAGTTTTATACATACTGCAGGATGTGTTTGGGTAGAGAAATTCCCACCCCTATTCTCCAGCATCAGATGAGCAATCCCCACTGCACCAGGCAGGGGGCTGAGTAACAGTTCTTGGCTTCTCAGCAGAAGGACCATATCCTCACTTGAATGGGAACACTCAGTCTCTGAACTGAATGTGTAAAATCTTTGAAAATCACTTTTAAGAAGCTTGGGAACTTGTTCATGTGTCACCACATATTTTGGCTGAAAACACTCTTAGCAAAAAGAAAGTCAGTGCCAAGAAGAAATCATTTTCCTGCTGTGCATAGCAACATTATTAATCTGTGTGATTAATTCTGTGGCTATTAAAGAAACTGCAAGGCACCCTCTATTTAGTTAATATCACTAACAAATACACATCTGTCACTCAAAATACCGTGTACTCAGCAATGTTGTTCTTACAATATTAAATATTTACTATTTATTATGATTGTTACTTTTGTTATTTATTGGCTTGTAGCAGCCAAAAACATGCCAAGCAGCTGGGAGAGCAACTAGAAAAACATTTTTAAACCAACCTACCTTAAAGTGAGGCAATTAAATACAGCGTTAGCTCTTTTGGCCTTGATTTACAGAAGTCCTTGTCAATGTGTGTCCAAATCCCACAGGGTGGGTGTTAAGCACATGCTGGAGTCATTGGCTGAGGAAGGAAGAAGCTAAGAGGAGTTTTGCTGGATTATGCCAGTGGCCCATGGCTAGAAGCACCCTCCCACCTCTCACTGAACAAAGCTGTTTTCTCTTAGCACTGAAAATAGGAGTTAAATTTGATGGAGATTCACAGAGTCTTTTTCTATAGAAACATTTCCAGTAGATGAATCTTGATATTGTATTTAAACTTATTTACTTCTATTCTCAGCCTGAGTAGTTAGAAATGTTAAGACTTCCTCTGTCTAAGCTCTACCAATGGTCTGCAATCTATTTACAGAAGACCCCACCAAACCATTAATGCATCTTTTAGACTTCACAGCCCTCATATCGCTTTGGACCTGCAATTCTGAAAGCAGAAATGCTGTGAATAAGAAAGAAGCAGTGAACCAGCTTACAATAGTAATAACTTAGAAGAATTCTTCTGATGTAACACACTAATTTCTGTCCAAAATACATGCATTGGTTTTTAAGAAGCTTTTATGCAACTGCTATTATATTGTGGATGAGTATAACTATAGCAAATACTGCTTCTTATCATGTCATCATCTCCCTTTTCTTATGATTCTGGAGGAGCTGAATGAAGCTATGATAATAATTGCAGTGATGACAAATTTCCATGCCTCAAAAACCAGCAGAGTTTTGACAGGAGGGACGTTTCCCTTCACGATGTAAAATTGTTTAACTTTTCAGGTTCCTTGCCTTGCCTGTAAGTTCTTATTCAGCTGGCATTAAGGATAGATTTTAGAGAAACAAAACAGACTAGATAGAACTAAATGAACATTCATCCAAGCATTTACTATAAGTAAGGAGTTTGCAAATTGCTAATGAAATGGGGAAAGAAATTTCAAGCGCAGAAAAAATGTCTTCCAGTGATTGTTTTTTGTTGTTTTCTGCCTGGTGTGACTTTGTTTTTCTGCCATATTTGTATTGCATGGTTTGGGGTTTTTTTATACCTTGCAAAATGAAGTCAAATTGTGTTCTCAAAGCATTTCTTTCTCGGGGTTTGATAATTGACTATATTTCCATGGACTTCCCTGAATTGTCTTTAATTGAGACCATTTGTTATGAGACAATATCAGAGCTGATGACCAACGGCTGCATTTTGTCTTCACAATGTTGCTCCCAGCAAACAATCAAATTGGAGGCTCCTCAGAAACATAGAGTCTTTCTTAACTAGCAGTATAACTCACTAGAAAATAGAGAAGGTTATAACATCTTAAAATAATTTATGGTACTGTCAGGCCTGAAGAAGAAAAGACTTCTCTTGGGAAGCAGTTTCAGCAGGAACTTCAAAAATTGTATGTTTGATAAATAGCACCACAACTAACAATGTTCAAAGTGCAAGGACCAAGGGAACTTTAAATTAGGAATTTAGACTCAGGTCCACATAAAACTATTATGGAGGAAGATGCTATGACCAAGGGAAAGACAAACATTTAATGTGTCAATGAAATCAACAAGAGAAACATATCTACTGATCTTTTGGGATCTGAGTCTTGACTTGTCTGTACACCAGAATGTCACTGACAAAAAATGTGAATTTTTATCCTAAAATAGCATTTTCCTGCTATTTAAAATTTTTGAGACTCTACAACATTTTTCTATGTCATATTTAGTCTTTGTCACTAAAAAGAGTAAATATAAATATAAATATAAATATAAATATAAATATAAATATAAATATAATATAAATATAAGATATAAATATATGAAATAATATATAAAATAAAATATTTAATATAAATATAAAACAAAAAAGAAATATTACTGTTATATGATTTTGCAGTTCTCATAATTGTCTTTCTGAGATGCTGATACTTAAAAGAATTTAGTTGCTTCATCTGGAAATGGTTTCAAAAAGAAACACTCATATATGAAAATCTAGATTTGTTTTAAAATTAATTTCATGAAGAGGTCCACAGAAACTCATGAACCATATTGCTTCTTACTAACTGGCATTTTCCAATGAAAAACACTTTATTGGAAGATTCCTGACAAGTTCTACCCCTTGTTATAGGCTGTGACTTTTGGAATAAGGACATGAAGTCTTTTGCTTTAAAACCATAATATGCTTACCCCCAGTTTATCTAAAGATGGATGAATAGATGGGCTTTAAGATTCGTTCCTCATGACCATACCAAGTACATAAAGTGTTAAGTTTTGTTAAGGCTCATTTCAGCTCCTTTGGACATAACCACTCAGTATCCTGAATTTAGAGGACATCTACATTAGGCTGCTGTTATCTTGGTTCCTTTGCTAGGACCATATGCTTTGACAGAGATAAGAAAGAGAGGATTTGCTCTGTGAATACTCATTATAACTGTAATGAATGAGATAACACCAATTAAAAAAGACATTAAGAGTTCTGTTCTTTGGATAACAAGGTACCCTACTCCATGAATCCCTTTAAGTACTCAGGATTAAACAGGTGAGTTGTCTACTTATTCTACTTTCTTAGAGTTTAAACACCTGTTTTAGTGTTTTGTTAACACATGGACCCTGCAACAATTCCATTTTCATCAAAAATTTCTTCTAAAAATAATCAGAAAAAGGAAAAATATGTTTTGACAGATTGAACAAAATCTGTTCATATATTGATGTATCCAAACAGTTGCACAAAATATTTTCTCTATGTCCACACCTTTGTCTGTTTGTGCATCACCAGTCAATGTTATGCTCTCTCCTTTGAAAGATTTTTCACTCTACATTGTTTAGAACAAACTTTCCCATTTCCCATTTAAATTACTATTTGAGTCACTGCACTGATTTAATGTTCTTTCTAATAAGAATCACTGTGTTTTCACAGAGAAGAAAGACTGAAAGCAACATCTCTGGGCAAGATACCTGGGTAGCAGAGAAGGGAATCGTATCTTCTTTCATGGATAAGGATGTTTCAGGCCTCATGAACAGGTTTCAGGGAGAAGCCCAAACCTGGGCCACAACAATAATTTCATACTGGAATGGCCTAAATAACATACAAAATTATGAAATATAAAAAAAAATACCAACAATAAAACACCCTCCTGCTATTCTAAAGCTTTCAGTTTCAACTAGTAGTGTGTATAAACACCCAGATATTCACACAAGCACACTCCCTTCCGTGCACCTACACCTCTTACTTCTGCAGTGAGACCTACAAAGGTCGTTGTGCACATGGTTTGTGTAATAACCAGTCTAATTGTGACTGCTGTTCTGATTGCAAAACAAAAGCCTTGGAATTTGTCTTTCAGCCTCACTCTTGAAAATGGATCTAGTAACACATCTGTCTGCCTGTCAGTCTCCTCATATTTCTACTGAACTGATCACTAAGGACAATTTTCCCAAATGTACAAAGACAAATTACAGTGATGGGAAATCTCTGTGCTGAGAAGGGTGTGGGCATAACAGCAGCCCTTGGGAGAGAGGTGCTTTGATATGCTCTGTAAAGGTGTACTTCAGCAGCAACAAGTTGTGCATGACCTGAATTTTTAAAGCCTCTTCTTTATCATCACAACTTCCAATAGTCTGGGACAACAACTTGTCCCACACAGAGCTCTTTTTTCATTAAGTTGTTACCTCCCCAGTGCCTCTGTTTGAATGTCTTGCTCTCTCAACAGTTGAAAACCATCACAGATGTCTAAAACATTTGCCAGATCCCACACTGCGACACATGCAGTCTCAAAAGGCAACTTGGGTTCTGTGCTATTGCTGCCTGCTTATGGCACAATGGATCTTATTTATAGTTAAAGTTTTACTCTCTTTAAGTTCCTTTCTCACATCAGTAGTTTTAGAAGCTAACTGCATGGGGTAAGCTGTGATACAAAATGCAATGTCAGGGAGCTGTTTCACCCAAACTGGAAGACCTGCCACATTTTAATACGTTACCCTCCTGTGCTCCCCCTGAGAGCAGGGCAAGCTTCACCTGAGAGTGGCATTCAGATTCAGGAGTTTTGCTGATGTGATCCTTTGCCAGCCAGATAATCACCTCTTAAACCAGGCAGGCAGGCAGGCAGGCAGGCATCATTGTGAGACGAGCACATTTCCTGATCATAAAGTGCCATCTTCAGAGAACTTGCAGACCCCACGCTGTGATTGCAGGCTGCCTGCCCCCCTCGTCCCCCTTTAATTAAGAAGCCCTCTTGTGCTCATTCTGGGACAGTTGCAAACGTTGAACATTGGCATTTCCAGATCCATTTCTCTTCTTTAAAGCCTTACTGCTTCTGCACAATCTGCAGAGACTGTTGCATTTCAAATGCATCTTTAATGCATTCATTTGTGCATAACTTTGGCCCAGAAAATTTCACACAGGAATATCAAGATACCGTCAGCTTGATGTACACACGAGGATCACACTTAGTCTGACTCCAGGTAAGTAGCCATAACCTCCAGAAAGTTTCATCAATGAGATAGCAAAAAAGAGAAGATTTTCAGCATATTTATTGTACTCACTTCCCATCTGCAATGTTCAATGTAGGTCCATCAGGCCAGGTATGAGGGAGGCTGTGGCACGTTGCACTTTGTGGTATAATATTTCTACAAGATTGCAGTCATTGAATCAGGGATGAAGATGAGACACACATATAAAATGAGATGGAAGAGGAGAAATAGAGACAATCTCAAGAGCAAGCTCAGCTTTATGAGGATCTTCTCCCTCTTCCTCCCCCCTCCCTTGGCAGGAAGGTTACCCCACCTCCTCTTCTGAAGTGGTTAAATTCAATTCTACTGATAAAAGAACTGAGTGCTTAGAAGATTTGGAATCCAAAGAGAGTCAAAGTCAATCTCAAATAATCTTAATGTAAATTTTCTACTCTTGTGGTAAGATTACCTCATTATTCAGAGATTCAAGACATGTCTGCAGGTTTTTCAAACTGGAATAGCTTGACTTTCTTAGGCTGGTCTATTCAGCTACCCATGGCCTTAGAAATCAAGAAAATAAATCATATTTTTATAAATATCAAAATAAGGTATGAATATACATATTCGTTATCAGATTTTGTCACAGTAGGCATTTTTTCCTTTAGTTATTCTCCAATGAACAGTTAATGTGTAATGGGAAATTATTTATACATCCCTTTTTGTCTCTTGATACCATTTAATAGAGGGCTAAATCTGATGCAAAAAAAAAAGTGGGGAATTGGTTTGGGAGTTTGTATGTTTGTTTGCTGCTTTGTTTTTAAACAGTCAAATATCAGCTGTGGGGGCTGCTAAAAAACAAATACAACTTTAACAATTTATACAGCCTTTGTAAAAAGAATGGATTAGAGTGGTGTGTCCTCAACCTGGAAATTACTATTGTTCAGAAAGAATAATAATAATAATGAAAAAAAGATTAAGTGTCCATATCTAAGCTGGAATTGCTATTGTAAATGAGGCTGTAGACAGAGGAATTGACCCTCTTAGACAGAACAGCTGAATCTGTCTGTGAATTATGGGACACCCCTACAAGTTAACATCTTTCTACAGCCTGTGATGTTTCATAGTAGCTAGAGAAATTATGTGCTGTGATGTGGACCTTGCCACATATTAGTCCAGAGTGTTAAATCTGTCTGAAGTGTCCCAGACAAACTGTAGTCCCAAGGAAGTAATTCTGAAATGCCAGGAGTCCAAATCTCTGCTTTCTTTCATCTTAGGGAATCAGAGAGGAAGTCCCTGCTGCCACATGCACCCTATCACCCTTTCATGGCAGTATGTTTTCTGAGATGTATCCTCATCTGCTTTGCTTTGACTTCTAATGGTGGAATAATCACTGTTCCCAGATTTTCTTTAGGAAATCGAAGTTTTTGGGAAATCAGCTGTCTCCAGGAAGCTCTTTTTAATAATCCCAGGCTAAGCCTGCTGGAATCAATGCCTGTAATTCTGACACAGAGGCAGATATGCAGTGAAATGACATTTTTGTAGAATTATCGTAAGTCACAGTCCTTGCTTGCTTTGGACAAGCCTGCAAGGCAGGGGTGAGGAAACTTGCTTTTCTATCCCTTATGGAATGGCATCAGTGAAGTATTCTCAGGAGGCAGGACGATGACTTGAGATGTGGAAGATTCAGGTTCAGCCCCTGGTTCACTGCAAAGGCAGCAGACAGGAAGAATATGTGCCTGCATTTCATCTGCTCTAGTTCCCAGCCATGTCTGAGCACAGAGGCTCCTTCCTTGCTCGGCCCAGCAGACAGAAGCTGTTAGCTTGAACATGGATCAGTTACCACACCACTGCTCACAGCCTGCCTGGCAAACTTAGGTGAACCTTCAGTGGTTTGTGAGTGTCACGACCTAAACTGAAAAGCAAAATATATTCCCACTGAGCTTGCTTAGATGGTGATATCTGCATTATTAAGTACTGCACTAGTCTCTTCGCTCTTTGATTTCTTATTGTGTCTTCAGACCTGCTTGTAAAGCACTGAACAAAATTTTAACAGTAGATAAATCATGGGAAAGAATGATGGTTTCTGATTGTTTACAGTATATGATATTTTGTTCTAACCTGCCCTTTCTGACTCTCCACAGATTCCAGTCATGGACTTAGATGCTGTTTTGAAATTTATGTACTTTTGACTGCAGCCTCGATGTCTCCCACACAGCTAAACAATTATTTGCCTATTGGTTCTTTGATGTTAATACCTACCTTTTATTGCTTCATCAATACTGAGCACAGGGTGAAATAGCACCAGCTACAACTTTTTAAGGCATAGAGATTGTGGTCATGAAGATGACAGAATACAATTCAATTTGTCTATAGTTTATGGGGTTTGTGCTATTCCTCACACCAGTGACATATTTTTGGCCACAAAAAGTGAAATACTAAATTCACTTAATGCACCGAAGGAGAGATGATGCAAGTCCTCCTATTGAATAAACATCAAATAGCCTCAAAAGACTAAAAATAATGAAATAAGGTGTGCAGTTTTTTCTGTTTTGTGAAGAAAAAAATATTGAGGCTTTCCAACAACACATTCATTTTCATTTTTCTCTTTAGCAGATTAATTCCCTTTTTTTGTATATAAAATTTTGTAGCATTTCTGTCCAGATTCTCAGCTGAGAAATTTGCAGCTGCAAATAAACAAGATGTTGAAATGTTACAAGAAAAGCAATTTGGTCTCGTGTCAGTAACTCTGCATGTGTTTCCTGATCTGGAGATTTAGTTGTCAACTTTTAAAAACAAAAAAATGAACACTGAAGAATAACTTTATTCCTTTAGGACCATCTTGGATTGTAGATAGCTAAAACCTGTTTGTGTGCTTTTTTCCTGTGTTGCTTAAATGAGTATTAATTAATGAAGCATAAGAGTTCATAATTACACAGTAATGCATGAAGCCAAAGATCAGGTACAGCAAAATTCTCTGGTATAAATCCTGTTGAAGCTGTTTTAAATTAGTGTAGTTTTCTGGCACCTTTTGGGTTAGAGCTGTGTAAGATCAGCTGAGAACTCAGAAAAATGAGGTGCAAGACCAGGGAATGAAAGCAAAAAGACTTTGCAAATTTGCCTAATCAAGCACTGCTCGCCTGTCAAGCCCTGCTCCTTTGTCACCTTTGTGCAAAACCATTTTTATGGAATAGTTGGGGAAATTAGGGAACTCTGTCAAAACAGATTGAGGTTTTCTCCTCAGAAAAGGTATCCAAATAACAGAATAGATAGATTGGAAAGGACTTCTTGAAATCCTCAGACCTGACCGTCTTGTCTGGTTGCACAGTGAATAGTCATTCTCAGTATTTAATAAAGTCTGTCACTCAAATGAAAGGATATGCTATGAAAGCATAAAACAAACAGGGAAGGGTGCAAAGAAAACACTGAAAACTAATTATGATTCCTGGTAAATGTTTTTTTGTTGAAAATATTTATTGGATAATGGGTTTTGATTAAAACTACTATTTTTGCAAGTAATATTGACTTTCCGCAATTCTTTGATTTTTTGAGAGAGCCAGATCATTAAAATGTTATAAAATACATACATATGTATTTATTAATATAATGTACATATTTATATATAATATAAATATAAAATGGAAAATACTTCCCAGATAACTCTATAATTAATGATAAACCTAGAGCTACTTGTAATACTTTTTCCACAAAAATTCCTGTTTCTTATATGTCTCAAATACAGTCATGTTCTGGAAATACAAAAGTCCTCAATCAACACAAGAGCATATTTAACCCAGTGGCATGGTGATTGTCCCTTTTTTTGGGGCACTGTGTCAGCAGCACAACTTCCCATGGCAAGGGCAAAGGCAGCCACCTGTGCCCAGATCCCAATCACTTAGCAATATTGCTAAATATGAAAAACAGAAACTCCTGAAAATAATTCATAATGCTATTATAGCTCAGGAAAGCCTGAAGAGGATTAAATTATCTGTCCCACAGGAAAGAGAGATAGTCAGTTCAAAGATTCCACTAAAGGCAGTCACAAATGCCATGTCCCATCCTTATCTATAAAAGCCTTCCCCTCAACAGGTTTTGATGAAGAAAGATGAAGGCAGAGTTTATTTTCCAGAACCTCCTCATATCTATTTCTCATAACATGAGACATTTCACTGGCCTGTCCCTGGTGAGTTACTCCAAACATGAACACATGAACTGACTCAGCTGGCCGTGTTTCCTGCCCACACTCACTGCTTGTCTGCCTTGAAGGACAGCACTGCAGCAAAAACTACAAGCACTGCCTGGTTTGGAAACCAACATCTGAACAACGGAGAATTAGTTACAAGGTAGAAGAAACTTAGCAATGCAATTATTTGCTGTTTACAATGCCAGGGGTTGGTTGTTTTTTTCCCCATGCTTATTTTTGTGATACCAAATTTGGAAGGAATGAACCTTTCCTTTGGGTGCATTGGCAAACCATAAAGTAAACATACATTGAAGCTTATTATAAAGTCAAAATCTCTAAATAAATTTAGAGTTACACAAAATGATGCTAGGAGCACTGAGCATTTTTATTTATTCAATATGTCTTTTTGCTAGTGGCATATGTACTTTATTCTGAGAGACCTTTGTTTTACTAATCCCAGCAAGCATTTAATAACTGGCACTTTAGAGGGACTTTTGTATAAACAAATATTCAGAGGTTCTCCTCAAAGATCCTAGATCTTTTCTTCTGTAAACAAATGGAAATGTAAAGCCCTTTGAAAGGTTATGGGCAATTTCTAGCTCACAAGTGAAAAAAATTAACTTGTATCAAAACAGCTCAAACTGAAACCTATGCCTGCTTTAGGTGGAGCAGAATGTTTTTATACAGATGCATCTATAAATTTACATTGTTTTTGATATGTAAATGAAATGTTTATTCTTCCTAATCCAACAACAGATCTTTCAGTTTACTAAAACTTGTGGTTTTTGCTAATTTTTGTACAAATTAGCTCAATCCTAATCAAACACCTTAATTTAGATGCCTAACACTAGAGTATGTAAATATTGTATTCAGTTGAATTTTGATATCTGGGTCTCAGAATTCTCTAAACTGGTGGCATTCAGACCTTGCTATGCAATCTTTTTTGGAAGAGAAGTCGTCCACTGAGACCTATTCTCTGTTGAAATCCACAGCTATCTGAATGCTGGCAACTTAAATTCTAAACCATTTCCCCAGTTTAAACAATGTTTCCCTGATTCACATGAAAACCAAACCACTATAATGAAATGGATCCATTTACACTCTCTGTATACTTGAAGCTAAATAAGTAATATTGAAAGTGGTCCAATGTAATATAAGACTTCCTCTATCACAATAATTTTTGAGCTACTATGTACACAATTGAAAGACAGACAGTTAATGTTATCTCAGAGTTCAAAGATGTTAAAATCAGTTTATCAGAAATAAAATGAGGCATCAAAGATTTAATTTCAAAGATCATTATTTTCACAACTGAGTGTCCTCAGTTAAGGCCTACTTTTCAAGTGGACTGGCAACAAACAAATAATACTGAAACAAAAGGATGGGTTCAATGCTCAGGACTGTTGAATGCCTTGGGATTTTCTACAGATCAGAGTCCTAAATGAAGCAACCAGTAAGTTCTCTCCTCTAGTGGAATGGGGGTGACATTGACATTTGTCTGGAGATCAGCAGGAATTAAACACAATCATACACATGATTTTGAGACATGGTTTAGTTGAGCAGAAAATCTCTGTTCCTTTTGTGGATGGATAACCCTGGTCCTGGTAATTCCATGAAAAGAGGAGAGTTCTGTTTCTAGCTGCAGAGAACGTGAGGACTGGGGTCACACTGTGTCAGATGAGATCTTGCCCTGTGGATTTGCCACTTCTTTTTTCTACAGTCTGAGTGAGGGCAGAAGTTCCCTCAGTCAAAGGGAGCCCAGCAGAATTTCTTCTAAAGTTAAAAAAATTGTCATCCACATCAACTTGGTATGAATTTTTTTAACATTGCTGTTTATGCAATGATTAATAGGATCTATAACTGAAGGCATATTGCCTTACTAATTTCAAAGCCTGGTAAATGCCAGGGGATGATCAAATAGAAGCCTCTGTTCAAGTTTCAGACACCGTGAAGAAATGGTTTCCCAGGTAGAAGAACAGCTGAAAATCTGACTTATGCTCATGTTATTAGTATTCCCACTTAAAACTGTCTTGAGCTCAGTAGGTTTCACTTTGTGAGCACTTCTACACCTAAATGGCTGAGCCCTAAAGCTAAATATATAGTTGACCCATAGGTCATGTCAAGCACTAGACTTGAAATTCTTAATTAACTCATTTTGATAATACAAAAAAATGTAACATTATTAACAAACCATCAGCCACCACAGAGGGTTGTAAATGCCACTGCTTTGCATATTTAACACTTAATATATGAAAATTTATTTAAAAGTCAAGTAATGTATATTATTTGCAATAATTTAATTAATTGTATTTTCTTTCTCTTTAGACTTATTAAATCCATCTCTTGCAACATTTCCAACTTGTAAATAAATTACTATAACCCCTTTTAGTCCTTACACTTAATAGAGATAAACACAATTCTCTCTTCTCAGAATGCTACCATATTTTACAGACACAGTGCATGCATTGTGCTTATTGTTCTGTATTTAAAGATGTATATTTATCTTTAAATCAAACACACCAAGCCACATGCCATTAACATACAATCAGATACTGTAAGATTTTGAAAGCATCAGCCCAGAGGTTAGGTATGGTCTGCTGCAAAAAAACTGGAAAAGGTTGTTAATACAAACACTGATAATTGAAACTTGATATTTTGCACTGATATTTTATAAATCAAAGTCCTGTGTGAAAGAAGACAGGAAGGAAAGAGAATTCCTTTATAGCAACGGTGCATTCTGTAAAATATAATAGTCTCTACCATCCCTTGTATTTGTGTTACAACTCTTTGGTCCTCTGGCACTCTACAAGTCACAACTGCAAGAGCTTTGGTTGCTTCAGCAATTTATATTGATTTCTCAAGCTGCAATTCTCATTGCCATTGCTCTCATTGCATCTGGATTTGTTGAAGAAAATTAAAAAGTCTCAAGAGACTGCTAGATTACATCAGAGAGGTTAGTTGGTAGACTGTAGTTCCATTTTCTGCTTCAGTTAAGGGTCATTCTAAAGACTAGTTCTGCAGAACAAGTTGGGGAGAAGTAATGATAGTCCTTGCTTCCTACCAAAGCAATTTGAAAAGAGTTTTCCAAAGCACTGCTGAATAAAGATTCTGACCTTTCCCTAAGAAAACAGAAACATTTAAATGAACAGCTTCCAGTCTTAGAGTGTCATTGTGATACTTGAAATCAAATGCACTTGGCTGGGTTTGTGCCAGGGTTGGAGTTGCCCTGGTATACTATTCTCCCTGAGCCTTGTGATCATTAGATTAACAAAGGAACTATTCAGCTATGCTAGCAAGTAAGTATAGATACAAGTTCATGAGAGAAAGAAAACAAAACTCATATTCCAGTCCTGTGAGGACCACCTTGCCGCTGAATAATTCTTGCATTACAGTGGGATAAGCACTGAGAAAAGTTTGCACTTTATTTTGAATATCTGTTTATTGTAGTTTATCTTTTTTTTTGCATGCAAAAAAATTAACAACTGTATCAATTCTGTCATCACCAGTGTTACAGTTTTTCCAGCCACATGAGCAGGTTGAACAGATTATACAGCCCCTATATGTCCCCTCCTCAAAGTGCTCTGCTATTGATAATTGGCATCCACATTTAAAGACATCTGAATTCACTATTGTGTTCCTCAGGCCTTAATGAATTAGAAAATTTTCTCTGTTTCAAAACATGAGAAAAACATCTCACAAATGTTGTGCCTGAAGCCAGCAAACTTGCTTAGCAAAGTGTATAGGAGTTGTTTAACACTGGGTTTACCTAGTGATTCTCCACCTCAGTCAAGAGTCTTAGGTCCCTTATTTTCCACCACAAGAGATATAAGGAACCAGAGCCTTCCCTGGTATGTGACAGGCTCTGTTGCAAAGGTTCACATGTTCCAAGGATTTCTAGAAAGACAAAATGGTCCCCAGTGTGTTCACAATCCCTGTGAGCATCACCTGCATTGCTGCATCGTTAGGCTGAGATCAACTCTCTCAATCATCTAATGATTTTGCAGTCAGTAGTGACAACATATTCACTTAGTATCCAGTGGGAATCTTGCCATGGACTTGCAATCAAGCCAAGATTTTAAATTAAGTTGTCAGATGGTGAGGAAGGGAGGTACTGCTTGGGATGTCAGCAAAAATAAGGCAGAGAGAATGTGATCCAGTCTCACACTGTAACCCCGATGTGGCCCTGTGTGGTCTGAAGTGGCTCCTGAGATGCTCATACAGGAGGAATCTTGGCAGTCCTGGCCAAGAGCTGCTTCCTCAAGTGCAGGCTGTGAGTGCTCAGAGGCTGAGCACATGGGAAGGCATGGCACCAAGTGAGCACATTCTGAGGCAGGAGCCTCTCAGGCATCAACCCAACTCCCTCCCCTGTCTGGGGACAGGACAGTGGCACTTACAGACCCCCAAGGCTGTGGGAGCTGTGCAGAAGGGCTGGCCCACCCAGGAGCCCAGGCTGCCATTGAGCTTTCCCTTTCCCTTTCCCTTTCCCTTTCCCTTTCCCTTTCCCTTTCCCTTTCCCTTTCCCTTTCCCTTTCCCTTTCCCTTTCCCTTTCCCT
>QUSF01000012.1:8397278-8410838 GCA_003676055.1 Chloebia gouldiae
TCCCTTTCCCTTTCCCTTTCCCTTTCCCTTTCCCTTTCCCTTTCCCTCCTGCACCTGCTCTGCACTGCTGTGGAGGATGTGCAGCTCTCTCAGAGACAGAAATGGTTTGTGTCCACCTGATGGCTGCTGTGGTTGATAGGTTTGCTGTCAGGGACTCAGTGATGTAGAATGACACATCTTACACATCTGGGTGTTTATGTTCTTTTTCCTGAAATAGACAAAATTCATCCTTTTAGAGCTTCTACATGATCAGAACACCATGTTCATTGGCTTATTTAAATTTAAATGACATGATATTTTTATCTCTAGACCCATGCATTCTTAACCTAGACTTCCTTTTTGTGATTTGGACGTTTTTAAATTTTTTTTTTTTTGTTATTTTTTTCTTTTACTTTTGACTGACATTTAGTTCATTTGATAGTATGATATAATTTAATATATAATAGAAGTGTGACTGATAATCTAATGCTTCACAGATAACTCCAAATTGCTATGTATCACTGAAAAAATAAGGATTTAAAATAGTGCCAACATAAATACTAATGTCAGGAGAAAAACATTACTGCTTCTTGCCTTCAAAGAATCAGATCTTGTCATCCCAGTATCCTTTTATTATTCTTAGGCATTTTTAGTTTTTACCTATAATTTATTTTTTAAGCATGTAAAATATGAGATTTTAAGAACGTTCATATTGTCCTTTAAGTCAAATCCTTACATTCTACAGCTTAGGTTTTATCTTGGAAAAAAGCATTTAATGAGTTTTTGTGAAATGTTAGATATTATTCATGCAGGTACAATATGAAAAATTGTTTCCTACATAGCTTATAAGCAAAGAAGTTCACTTGTAGGCATGTAATTTCTGAAGAAAACACATTTATTATTCACTTAGTGAAAACCTGAAGGAAAATTGAAAGAAAAAAAAAAGACCTAGAATCGAGGAATAGAGCTTTTGGGAAATGCTGCTCTCATTCTCTTCTCAGAGGAAATTTAAATCAAATTAGAACTAGCATATTTTCATACAGAATTTATGAGCATGTCGATTTGGGGGAAAACTATGATCTGTTTTCACTAATTATCAAAACTACTTTGATTTTTACAACTATGTACAAAATTCAATGCACCCACATTCAGAATTACCTCTGGGTAACCACCCACCCCCTGCCCAGATGAGTTCACACTACTGGTCTGCATGTTGATCCTTAGTGAAGCAATTAATCACTTTTCTGGACCATTTTAATCTTTGACCTGCTCAGCTTCTCAAAAATTCTTTGTTCCAAATAATATTTTAGCTTTTATTTTCTTTAAATCCTATTATATTCTCTTTAAATTTAAATTATTTTATTTTCTTTAAATCCAACTTGGTTGGATCACATATTGCTATCTTCAAGTCTTCCGCAAATCTCACCTCTTTAAAGAGGTTAGTGGGCTCCCACTTTAACAGAGCAAGAAGAAGAGAAAAGAACAAGAATCCCATGCAAGTGCTGCAAAAGGGAAAGCTATGGGCACAATCACATTGAACTTCTTTCATGACTTCATTTTATATGAGGATAATCTAGAAAGTTACAGATAGTTGTCAGAACTACGTTCTCCTGTTCACAATACATGTCAGCTCCTTTCTCAAGGAGAGGTTTCTATGGAAACTTCATAATTAACAGCTCACAGTGTTAAGCCTTTTTCATTTTCAGATTTCTAAATATCTTCCAGCAGAACTGCAGACTCCTGTACAATAAATACAAGCCTACTAGATAGAGTTTGTCCTTTCCTACCTTCAGATCATTAGAAAATATTACATGGAAAAAAACCTGACCCATTTCCATCATGTCCTTGACTCCAAATCAAGTGGCTTAGGCCCCATTGGAAAAATAAACTATGTCCCATTACATAAACACAGTCAATTATTTTGGTTTCAAATATAACTTCTTACGTCAGATGCCATCATGTACTCATAGATGGTTATGGATTAGGGTATCAGCTATTAAAGCCTTTAAGGCATAACTTCTGTATTTGTACCACTTTCATGGCAGAATCTGCTGACACTGCAGGAAAAAAAAAGAACAAAAAAAAGGGTATTGGGCATTCCTAATTTTTTCTATTTATTACTGGAGCATACTTGCATGCATGAACATTTCAGATTTCTATTTCAATAAATCAAGAAAAGAATATTTATACCAAACATCACTGGAAAATTAATTACCTTTAGAGGTCCAATTAAGATCTAAATTATTCCTGCTTGTCTGTAATATCAATGATCTTCATTTAGGTAGTAAATTTAATTTGTAATATTTAAAGCCATTGTGCTGACATTTTTTTTAAATGACATGAATAAATGTAGAAAAAAAATTATAGATGTTCTCAAAAATTTGCTCATTTATAAAACTGAGCTTATTAACCTTGATTAGCTCCATTGCTCACACGGTCCATTTGTCTCATACTGAGTTCTTATGATACCTGGGACAAAGAGTGAGTCTGCAGGGGTGAACTGTGACACTAAACCACACTGAACCCCAAGGAATGGCCCCTTGCAGAGGATCATCCTCATGACAGATGTCAGTGGCATTGTTCACTTATCAGCCCCTTATTCCAGGACTAATAATTTTTAATCTTAGAAACGCAGACATGTCTGTATAAATAATTTATTTGGGTTTATTTTTATTCTCATTAAGCATCTCATAACAGATGTAGAAGAATTCAACCTTATTTTGCAGGGTTTAGTGGAAGGTTTTAGGTTTCTATGGTTTTCCCTGCATCCAATTAAAGAGCAGATGATAAGACACTGAATAATTGAGGAAGAGAGAAACATTATCAAGAAAAAATGTTGGGTACTTCCAACAGTGATGTACAGAGAATAGCATATTTTTCTGTCCTTATATTCTTTTTGCCATGGCAGTTTTAGCAGGGACTACAGTTTCTGTTTAAGAAAATAAACTAAAAAGGTTTCAAATCCTTTGAACCATCACTGAAATGCCAGAAAATAGCCTATCCTACAAATGTGAACATATTTATTCAAGGAATCCCTAATTTGCAGCCAAATCACTTCCACAATGATGTTGTTTGGTTTTTTTTTGCCTTAATAGTTGCTATTATACTTAGATATATACATATTTTATTTTCAACTTTAATGATTCATTACCATAATGTGTGTGTGTTTATTCAGAAAAATATTCTCCAAGTCAAATGCAGATTACAAACCTACCTACACTCTCCAAAACTGAAGGGTTTTGGAGGACCTCACATTCTGTCAGCCTCACTCACTTAGTTTAGTCATGCAAGTAACTAATGGGGTTAGTGTCAGAGGAAAGTTCGGGCTGAGTATCCAGAAGGGAAAAACAATAATCTGGACAGTTGAATTGTGCTGAACCATGAAATTAGCCTCCCTGGGGGATGTGCAAGCAAAGAAAATTCTAAAATACTAGAAAGTTGCTGTGAGGCAAAGAGCTCCAGGGATCTGAGATCTCTGGCAGGCACCCTCTGTCTGGCTCCTGGAGTGATTGAACACTCTGCTGCTCCCCTGCCAGATAGGATCACCTCCAGCGCAGAATCAGAAGGGAAATGGGAGGTTTATCAACTTCAGAACCCAGCTGTACTTTCTAGGCTGAACAGCTGATAAAAACGGGGTTAAGCTCATAGTTCAGGCTGTCAGTCAGTGAATGTGATGTGTAGGCTCCTTCCGGATTGTGTCCTACATAGCGTGGGGGAGGAGAGATGGGGCAAACTTAGGAGAAGGAACATTTTAGAACTCCCTGGAAAGACTTGTCAGAGGACACCTGTCAGAGCTCTGACAGTTTTTGTGGGTTTTTTCCACTTTTGACACCCAGAATAGCTTAAAACTACAAAAAGAATAGTGAGGAAAAATATAGATTGAGACACACATCTCCAGAAACAGATAAACAGAAATAGATTTAAATAAGCCAGAGTAAATAAAATCGTTAAAGGCAAATTTACACAAATTATCTTCCACCCACTTCTGAGTTAGTCTCCATATTTAAAGACTTTCTTCCAACCTAAGTGCTCTGGTGATGGCTAGGACAACTACTCTTGGCTCTATTTCTTTCCTTCACACATTTTTTTGGGGTAAGAAAAGCTGCCAAAAAGTGGGAGTTTTAGGAAAGCAATCATAAAATGTTATGGGTAATGCTAAACAAATTATGTGTTACTCTACAAAAATGGCCCTTTCTTTGGGGAAGAAACAACAGATGCCTGAGAGAGATCAGCTCACCTCTCTCAAAGCAATGAAAAACCTACTGTCAGGGGCTATAGCTGGCAACTGCAGAGGCTGTGGAGGGTCGACATTATGGAATCTGCTTTCCTGACAGTTGTTTCTGAAAAGCTAATAGTGATTTTATATGTTGATGTCACCATCTGCAACAGGTATTTCCACACCTAAATGATGCCAGTGCTCTACCCTGGGATTCAAGACACCTCAGTTCATTGCTTTTTACTGTCCCATAGCTGCTGTACTTAGACATTTTCCTCTAGGTCTATCAAATTTATTACTGCTTTACTAAGCAGGAACTACCTTTACTCTCCCCTCTGTATACTGTCTGACATGATGGGACCAATTATCAGGACCATTACACTGCTATGATAAAAGTTGCTGTTAACCGTATTTGGGCTGCTGGGCATTACAGTTTTTATTTTCCTCGTTTTCCTTGTTGTTGTTTTCTTTACTGTATGCTATTACTGTACATTGAAAGCAGTTTATGAAATATAGTCCATCTCTGACAGTCAACATAAGCCCTTCCCACAGCCAGCCTGTCATTCTCCTATATCATACCTATGATGTCACCATAGACATTTCTGAACACAACAGAGTTTTAGAAATGAAATAAGAATAAATTGTGGTATTTAAAGTCCCTGGGTGAACAATCTTAAAATTTCCAGTTAGCTGGCATTGAAATTTGGATGTGAAGTGCTTTGGTTGCCTTAAATTCTGTTTCTCCATATGCTAAGGTAAAAAATGTTTCTGATCTGACTCACACAAGGGATATCTAATTCCTCAGCCCTTTGAAGTCCATGCCTTGGGCACTTCTCCATATAACACACCCAGTTCAGCAAATACATTTGGGACCACCTATGACACAGCAGGATACACAATATGCACCCATCTAAAGTACTCTGCAGCTACACCAAGCAGCTGAAAAGGAGGGGACCTGGATTTAACTCTTCTTTTTGAGATGCAAATCCACTGTTCTGGAGAGTGCAATAACTACTAATCAACTGGCTAACGTGAGTTGGCATTTTCAATTTCTCCTGTAAAAACCTGATCTGCATTGCACAAAAACACTGGAGGGAAAGGGGAGAGAGCGCAGCAGAGCCTGACTCCATGTTCTCATGATAGGCACTCACCTGGAAACAGAGAAATATGGCTTTCTATCTACTCTAATAGTACTGTTTATGCATTTCATTCCATGACTATCTAATGCAAAAGATATAAAATTAAGAGTCCATGAAGCATTAATTAATTTATAACCATTGTTCACTGGTTTTCATCCTCTGAGAGCAGAACATTTTATGCTCTGGAATATGAATGGCAAGTGCTGCTTCTCTACCCTCTCTGTTCCCTGTGTTTTCAGTTTCATCAGATCACAAGTTCTTCCACCAACACTCAGACTTTCAGAGTTCTTCAGGGCTGCATTGTTTCAAGCCACCCCATGAAAGCCAAATGTGGAGAGCAAATAGTGCACTAGCATGACAAATAAAGGGAGCTTCCAAGGGAAATACTGATAGTAAATGACATTTTAGAAGCACCACAAAAAAAATCACAGTTCCTCTTAGTAAATATATGATCTACCTATGAAGCTACAAAGCTGTAACAGGGAACATACCTGTGGAATTCCTTCCCTTCAAGGTAATCCTTGCCTTTGTTGCAAATTCTAAATTATTGAAATCATAAACATTCACAAGTGCAGAAAAGCAGGATTCACCATGAAATTCCAGAACTCCAAAGTGAAGTTATGCAGTATTGCCATGATGTAAAGTGAAGAAATGCACATTATTTTCAGGATAAACAAGCACCTCAATTTTTTTCCCAGCCTGCTCACTTTACACTTACCCAACCAGCCACATATGTATTGTGTGATAGCCTCTTTTCCTTTTCTGGTAATTCTTTCTGGCCTCTTATGAGAAATGAAGAGAATTTTATTTTCTTTTCTCACTAGTTTGTATGTGTTCTATCATCATTAAGAGAGGGTTAGGAGGGTTACCCTCATGGAAGTTGTTTTTCAAGACATAGCCCAAGACTTTAAGCTGTTGAGCACCTGTGGAGAGTTATATTTTTGCTTTTAAAAGTCTGTAGGTGAAGGTGAGGTGCAAGGTCTATGTGAGGGATATGAATCCTTTAGTTTACAAGTACGAATATGATTTTGCTGTAATTAGAATAATCAGATGTTTAGCTTTTTTTTTCTCCATGAAAGGAGTAGAAAAACCAGCAAATGAGTTAACTTATCAGAAGCATAGAAGCAAGGAAAAGTCAGGAATCATGGTATTTGCTTATAACATTCAGAAAACCTCTGTTTTTTCAAATCACTCCTGTGGTGTTCTTTTTGTTTTCTAACTGCTTAGGATAAAGCAGGAGAAGGTGTAGGTTTTATAATTTAGTGCTATAAAAATTATTTCGTAATGTTTCTTTTTCTTATGTCGGTCCATACAGGTCATAATATTGCTCTTTTTTTCCTGCTTCAACCAACCTTTACCAGGTTTATGAAGCCATCTGGCTATTCAGCTAGTTCTTTAACTGCAATGAAAGACAAAGGAAGAGAAAGTTAGGATAGAAGGAGCTAAAAATAAGCAAGCATGAGAGGTATATTTGGGAATACGAGGAAGACATCGCCGGAACAGCACCATTGAAGACAACTGATCTGCACTGAATTTTTCAGCTACAGGGTTGTGCTGCTTGACCCTAAAGTGAACATATCCAAATTTTCAATGCTTTCTAGAACCAATTTATTATTTTAAACCACTAAATTTCTTCAAAACAAAGGCTGGAATGAGACATTAAAGATTACTTGCGATGAGATACAAACTTCATGTTTGCAAGTCCATGTTTTCTACCCATGGAAATCAAGCTTATAATGTAAAGCCCAGAGAGAAGCTGGAATAGACATTTTAGTCTCTGTCAAACTGAACTTAAAAATAGAAACAATAAAATACAGCCCACAGAAATCAGCATTGTCTAGGAGTCTGTATGCTTACCCAGGATCTCGGGTACCTTGTGCAGCCCAGGCTGAATGCAACACCATTTACACTACTACTGCTACTGTGCTCACGTGTGGAAAACCATCTCCAATTCTACCTAAGATGCAGAAGCAATATTACTGAACAGGGATTAATGAGGGTTTTCTGAAATACTTCTGAAATCTGATGAATACAGTCAGCCAACCAGCTTTCCCTCCCACATATGTATTTTAGGTGTAGTGAAGTTCTTGGTGTGAAGGAAAACTTTGCTGTTCTGAACATCCACTTATTTAAAAAGTGCACTTGCAGGAATTGATAAATACAATGTAGTTTCATAGAAACAGAAAGATCTGACTTAGAAAACATAAATTTGAAAAAAAAAAAGGTGAAATTTTGACAATTATAAAAAGAAAATTTTGTTCTTTTCCAATTTTTTTCCTTTTTATTTTATTTTCTGCAGGACCAGTAAACTAGCCTCAGTGCCTAAAAGTTAGCAACATTTAAATTCAGAATTCATGCATATAATCCATAATGACAAAGGACTGTAGCTGAAACTATTTCTATTAAGAGAAATTTCAAACATTAAAATAATATCCACTAAATAATTCTGATTAATATCTCAGGTATCCTGAAGAGACTGTGAACCTGTTACTCATTTAAATTGAACTGGATAAACCTCTCTGACAGCTCTGCCAGTGAAATTGGAAGTCAGAAGTCCAAATTCCTTTGAGGGTCCTAGGCAAAGTTTCTTAATGTTGGAGAAAATAAAATTCAGTTTCTTAAAATGTCATGATTTTAATAATTCAGTAAATGTCATAATTTACTTTTTTGGCATTAAAAAATACTAAGCAGAAGATATACTGCTCTTCCAGGTCTCTTTTATACAATAATGAGTAAGAAAACTCAGAATGACACTACTCTAACCCATGTATAATAAATTACCAAATAGGAATAAAAAAATTACTCCAAAAGCTGAAAAATATATCATATGCAAACAAAGCCACAATATTACTTGCAATATGAGACAAGGGGTGCATATAAAGATTTCCTACTGTGAGACTGATATGATCTCTTAAATATTTTACCCTAATGTCTTTTTTAGCATTCGTTTTTTCAGGTTTTTGCACATTTGTCAAGGCAGAATTTGTTGCATTTTAAGACATCCTGAAAACACAGCAACTGTGCTTATTATCTTTGTTGAGTCTCTACTCCCAACTTTCCCCTCTATTAATTTTTCAGCAGCTATGAGCAAACTTTCAATACTTCACAGCGTACAGTTTACTTGTAGAATTAACCAAATTTTGTCGGAGGGAATGGGAGAATTAACAAAAAAACCAAAAGCTTGTGGCTGTTTCCATGGTCATCCTTTAGAAACAAGACATTATTTTGTTACATAAAAATAAAGGAAACAACTCACAATGCAACACATGTATTTCCACATATGCATGGGTGTGGGTGTGTATGTGTGTGTAGTGTTCTGTCTTCCCATTTCCCCTGCATTTTAAATTTTAAATTATATTCTTCACTCACTCTCCATACACATGTAAAGTGAATATATTCTTTAAATGGGTGGTATTTCAATTGAAGCTAAAAGGTCATGGATCTTTATTTTCAAGAGAAATCTTTTGTGTAGACAATCAAGCAATAAAACCTTTATTTCCTTTCCACTACTACCGACTAGACTGGTGTGTTTTAACACTGTGACATCTTCAAACACTTTTGCATTTTTTAGGAAAAGAAATTTCCATCCAGTTCAGTGAAGGAGAGAAAGTTTAAGGTAAAAGCCTTGTTTGACTATTGAAGAGAAGTCTGCAAAGGGAGAAAGTGTTAATGTAGTCATTCAAAAACCCCAAAATGCAGTGTGCACTGAGAAAAACAACCTAAGAACTTTTCAGAGTGCTCAGTTTTGGGTCCTGACATTAGAGATTCATGGCAACAATTTTGTGAACAAAGTTACAAGAGCAGTCTTAAGATAATTCAGTATTCTAACAGTCTTGTGGCTTTCCCCTCCCTGCTTTTCCTGTCATGGTGGAATCAGATGTCTCAGGTGAAATCTCAGCTGAGAATATAATCAAGAGAGACATTCCTGGATCAGATTAACTTACAGTCCAAATAGGATAATGACAGAAAGAGACGAGTCACTTGTCTCAGTTTACATAGAAAATCAGAGAGAAAGCTGGAAGCAAAAGTCCATTTTGATCCAAACCGGTTTGTGTTGATAACCACTGGACCATTGGACAGTGAATCTTCCCATGTGACATCTGACAGCAGTGCAAGAGAGGAAATGGTGACACTCAATCATCAAGCTATGGCAAAGAATTCAGTATTTTTTCAACATACTTCTTGGTTTTTTTCCTTCACAGGGACATTTGTGTGCCTTTTGAGATAGCCCCTGCAGATGAAACCAGCTGCACATTAAAGAGAAAGCCAGCAGCCTATGGAAATAAGTTGCACCAGTGTGTTCCTTACAGTGATGAGGGAAGACCCTTGATCCCACATGTAGCTGAGCACTGAACTCAGGTGATGACAGTTCTGAGGAGACTGACCACAAATAATGAGGCTGAGACCAGTTATTTATTCTCAAACTTATTGCCAAATTTGCATTGGTCAGAAGGTAAAGATTTTGAGATTCTTTATTTGCTCACAGTGCTGTTTTAAGGAACTATTCCTAAACTAGCCATAGTGATGGTTTCTCAACTACTGGGTCAGAACAGATGATCAGAGTCATAAGGCTTTGGAAATATTATGAATCTGCAACAGAAAGAAAATCTCATTCCCAAAGTATTCATATCCTTCAGGGCCAAGTGCTCTCTGTAACCTCTCATAAATAGAGTTAGCACTGTTACCATGGACACTTTGTCTTCTCCATTTAATAAGAAATATGTAAATCTGGAAATAACTAGAAACATAACAACATGATGTTCTTTTCCCCTGTTCTTTTGTTTTTCCTGTTGTGTTGTGTTTTGTTGTTTTTTGGTTGTTTTTTTTTTTAATTTACTGCCATCATTTCTAAGTGAACATGAAATACTTTCCCTCCTACCTCTTCCCATCAAATATAAATGAATACCATTTAAGAAGGAGAAGAATATTAACTCTATCTCAGTACTTTAGTGAAAGAGCAGTCTCTTACCCATGTTGAGCAGCACTAAAACCTCCATATGCAACAAGATAGAAAACTGAAGAAACACCAAAACAAGAGGAAAGGAATCCTAAGATTGTAAATTCTTCTTCTGTCATGGCAAAAGCCAAGCTATACAAGCAAGAAAATCATGTTTGTTACATAAAAGCAACTTATTCATTTATAATGAAGAAGTGGAAAAAAAAAATAGGAACAAACAACAACAAAACCAATAAACATGCAAATTCCTAGCTCTGCCTTCAAAACATATTCAATTTTAAAACCTGTTTATCCTTCAGAATAGCTAAAGAAATAGGAGAGAAGAAGAAGAAAAAAGTGTAATCTCTAGCTTTAAAAAATGGCTTATGGAAAAAGCATAAGCTGATGAGACTATTGAGTGAACAAGATGATTTCATAATACCATTTGTGACAGTTTGTAATGACACTAAATATGTAGAATAAGAAACAAGAGCAATCATCCATCATTCAAGTCACAGCTCATTTATTTATCTTTAATAATTTTTTGCTGGTGCCAGACTCTTCCTTCAGAAACTGGCTGGATTGATTGAAGCTGGACAGTGCAGAGCTTTAGCCTAAGAAATATTCTGACACTTAAATTATGTTCCATAATGTGTATGCTCCATTTTTATAGAAGTTTGAAGGAAAATTTTTCAAGATGTTTTCAAGAGGAAGCAGTGAAGCAGGTTACAGACTGCTTTCCACTTGAGACCTGTGAAGGGACCTTGGCCATTGTATGAGATACACAGCAGGAGGGAGTATGGAGAATGAATTTGATGTATGTACTGAAATAACAAAGTTAGATCTAAGCTGTACTCCTTAAAGGCTTCAGAGAAAGCTGAAAGACAAAGATTTCTTCTGGCTGTTGAGTGGGGTAGACCTGCATTATGATATTGATGTCTCCTAAGGGTAGAGAGATTCCATTTAAGCAGTCTTGGTTACTTTTGCAAATTCTGAAGTCTGTTGTGGTGTGGCAAATGTTTCAGTAGGAATTCACCCCATCTAAAGGTAATTGGTTAATAGGCAGCCACTTTCTGCTGATTGATTGACTGATTGATAGAGAATCAGCTGAGTCATGGTTGGAGAGTCTTTTCACTAGTGGCAGATCACCTTGTTTAAAATGTGACAGCTCATTTTCTGTCATGCCTTTCTCTTTCCACTGACAGGAGCCTGTTTGACACACTTGGACTGAGTCTTTGAGGCAGTCAATTAATCCCCCTGCCCTTTGGCTCAGGCTGGATGTGATTCATCATGTCCAGCAGTAGCCAAGACCTCACTTTGCTTTCTCCTTGCTATGACTTGCACCTGCTAGAGAAAGCTTGCTGGAAGAAGATGAAGCCTAGATGAAGAGCTGAGGGAAGAGTCAGTCCAGGTTTCATCACCAGGTTTGGTGTTCATGCACTGCCTGTATAACTGAAAGCTTTCCTCTGATACTTTCATCCCTCCTTGCATTCTGGGGCTTTGAAATGGTTTTCAGAATGGAAATCCATACCCTGTTGGAGATGATTGATGGCCCCAAGGGCTGATGCAGAAGAAAGATTGCTCTGGCTACAGTCCCAGGGAAGCCCCAGGACCACAGCTGTAAGTTAGATACCATCACAAAACTTGTCTGGACTTTATGTCTAGCAGTAGGTGACATCTGGGTAAAATAAGCTGGTACTGGAGGTAAACAAAATAACATACTAATTATCAATAGAGACACTCAAATGACACCACTTAGAATCCTGACTAAGAAAAGCTACAGCTTAGAAATGTTGGGAGACCAATCCTTACCTATAAAGCACCAATACTATGGGGACAGATTATTTCTGATCCTTTATGGGTACTCCCTGAGGCCAGCATTCCAAGTTAAACTGTTTACAGTGTGTAGAGTTGAATGATTTGAAAGGATAGGTAGAGTGACTATCTGCTTCAATATTTTTTTAATAGCTTTTCTATTAAAAGATAAGCAGAGAGGTCTGTGAGAAAGAATACAAAAGTGGAAATCATACAGTCTTGGAATTTAGACCTCATTCTTCAACTGACTTTTTATTTTTTACCTTTGGTTTTGGGGAAATCACTTCTATTGCATATCTTCCTATCCCTAATTATAAACTCTAGAATTCAAAAAAAAAAAAGAAAAAAATGTTTTCCTGCTTTTCTTGTTTAAACATCAGTTACTAACTGTATAGCACATTGAACTTAAAATATTAACTTTTATCCTGTCACAAATAGTAGGTCTTAATAGTGATTTGCTTAAAATGTTACTTTACAGCTGTTATAGAAGTTTTGTTAGCTGACATCTCTCTGCATTTGACTTTTGTTCATTCTCTTGTAATGCCTTCAATTCATTCCATTAAATTTAAATAGCTCATTTCTGTGTCTGAAAGCATCTATTCGAAAGGTAGATTGAGTTTAGTGAATAAATATGCTTCATATACTACTGGCAAGGCTTGACTTTTGAATTCTGGGTTTTGAGTTTTTCCTCTAATGCAGAACTGTAGTCCTCACAACAATCCATCAAATACAGACTTTTGGGTGTGTTTTGCCAGACAATGTACTTTAAAAGGCGCTTATACTTAAATCTGCTCTTCAGACTATGAACAGCTTAATGGATTGTTGACAAAGAATGTAGAGCTCAAGCAGGATGTGATAATACCGGGTGTTTTTCTCACTCTTATACAGTTTATACAACTTTTATTTTCATTTCATGCCTGGCTGTCATTCAGAAGAATACAGCAACAATGATCTTGGTACTAAAAACTAGAATTAAAAGACAAGAAACAGAAAAAAATTGTAGAATCAGAGCAAATATCAGAGATAACAATAGGCTTCTTGTGGCCAAAGGAGGTCAAATGTCTGTGATCATTTGCAGTATGAAGGAAGTTCAGGCCACTCCTTTCAGTCTCCAGGCCTTCAAACAGACTTTTTTTGTATCTATAGGGAAGGATCAACTTTGGTTTAATAACTGAAGTTACTAGGCTTGATGGTTACCCTATGAAGTTTCAGCAGATGCTGTTTACAGAAGGAACAATTAAATGTCTGGGCTAAACAGGGACACTCACAGAGAGGTAGACTAACCTCTTGATTAAGTCTGCCAGAATTGTCTTTTGGCTTTTTGTTTTTCACCTCTGGTTTTGTGTCACTGTTGCTTCAGTGGATCACTTTCCAGGAAAATTCCTAATCCAGCAGAGCCATCATTAATCAGGAAAGGTTTATTTTGTGGATGGCTCGTTCTGCATATACACCTGGATACTGCATGTCACCACCAG
>QUSF01000012.1:8410848-8612006 GCA_003676055.1 Chloebia gouldiae
TTTATAATATTTCCAGTCTTTTCTCCATGCATTTTCCAGGTTTGTTCATACTAAATCATAATTACCTGAAATTGCCACAAGAGACACTCTAATACCACTAGAAAAATCATCATCTTACCAAGCAAGAGAAAGGTGAAGTACTGTAGCAGTTGTAGAGAAATAGTTTTTCTTTCTTGTTAATTCAATTTTGGGTAAAGATGGGGGAGTATTCTGAAGAATTGATTATTTTTAGACGTTAAAGTCAGGTGAATTTATAAATATCTGTATAAATTTTGGCTGTTTTGTATATATTTACCTTGGTAACAAACACACAAGAGCGTATCTTGTACTCATTGTCTACATTTTCTGTTTTTTCGGAATGCCAAGCTGACAGCTTACAGCCTGTGTAATCAAACCAGTGCCTGTCAAATAGGGAACTGCACTTTCTATACTACCTCTGGCATGCAACAAAAGGCACCCAGGCACACAAAGAATCAGAGATGGTTTTGTCAAAATATTTCTTGTGACACTAGGAATTAATGTAATAACAAAAATAATCAGTCACAGAAAGTTGCAAATCCACAACTGGAGTAGGAGTTTTGTTTAAGAGAAGGAAACTGCCTTGTTACTAACAATGGATCTTCTCAGTTCTGGCCTCTTGGTTTATATTTTAGTTCAAATGTATTTGGATTTCCAAACATTGGGTTTACTAAAAACCGAGTTAAGACACTACAAGGGGCAGGTTTGAAGCCAGTCCAGTTGGAGAAAGGCCTTATTTATCTATTGGCTGTGAAAATGAAATTAAATACTGAGTTTTTGTACTAAAACTAGTATTACAATTTTCTTGTGTCCAAAGTGGTCTTGAGCTGACACCCAGGCCCAAATTTTCAACTTCTCACAGCCATGAGCAAAGCCTAAATTCACCATGCCTGAAGGTTGCTTTGGTGGATGGGGGTCCTCTAGTGACACCACGTCAACATCAGGTGCAGGGCTGGCTGCATTGCACAGCTTGCATTTTAGACTCCTTGTTAATGGGGTTGTTCTGATTTCTGTGCTCGTCCATTGGGTTCAATTGCAGCTGGTGGGATGTTGACCATTGTAACACCAGAGGCTGAGAATTCAAGCCCACACATGAAGGTTTATAAAGTATCTTTGCAGTCACAAACTGTGCTGTTTTCCATTATCACTTTTCTCACTAAGGTTCAACTAAACCATAGTCCCCAACATAAGATGCACGTGGACTTGTTGGAGCAAGTCTGGAGGAAGGCCTTGAAGATGATCAGGGGTCTGGAGCACCTTTCCTTTGAAAAAAGGCTGAGCGCATTGGAGTTGTTCAGTCTGGAGAAGAGAAGACTTTCCCAGGCAGAGGTTAAGAGTGCTGCCAACAAGCAGCACTGTCTAGATCTATCACTTGTAAATATGGGTGAAGATTTCACACAATAGGGAAATAAATTACAGGCAGCTGTTTACTTGGGTTTTGGGTTTATTAAATTCTGCTAGGAGATCTGAGAGAAATTACATTTTCAGTCTTGGATCTTTAGGTTATTGCAAAGAGGCCTGAGAAAAGAGTGGAAAGAGGTACCTATAAATTACCTGGTTTCATAGTAGTGTCCTTGCAGCCTCGAAGCCAGATAAAGATAAGGGAAGAAGGAATTCCAACCTGACACATAATTTAGAAGACAGATCAACTAGTTGGCTTCATGTCAGCAGAAAATGATGCAAGACAAACAACAAATCTATTCTTTGCTGGTAACTCCCTCATTTACTAACATTGCCTTAGCCAGTGGGAACCTCTGATCAGGGAGAGCCCTTCACTGATGGTAACTTGTATCTATCTGTATACACACACATGAACACAACTTTCCTCTCCTCCATCAAGATGTTCTGAAGCAACTTGTAGAGAAAGAAAACAAGCCCAGAATTTCCAGCTAATATTTATCCTTACTTCTACACCTCTGATGGAGTTAGAGGATTGAGATGCAACAGTTCATACACCTATTCAAACATGGATGGAATAAAATAAAGGTCATGAAATCTCATACTTTGGAGATTTCAAGTATGCAACCTATGTTCTTAGAAAGCAACTCTCTTCCTGATGTAAATGAGGCAAGTGCTTCTGACTATATTTCCCTGAATTTCCTGATATTTATCAAGTGCTGACAAATTTCTTTTTTTTTTTTTTTTTGCCTTCATCCAGGTGCAAGACTCCTGGAGACCTCCAGGAGCAGATGTGGTATTTGCGATTTTGTTCTGAACAATCTGGCTGTTTTGAAAATATTCACAGTAAAGCCGGTTACAACACCAGATGTGAAAGTAGTAAAGCAGCATCTTGTGTTTACATTTTAATTTCTCCAGCTAGGAAGGCTGGAGTGTTTATGTACTGGAAACTCATAATACAGGCTGCCTGCTCTAATAATCTTTTATACACCATACTTTTATATGGTGCTACTCACCTCACAGTGCTCTGCAAGCCTTCTGTGCAGAGGACCCTCCCACTACAAAACTGAGACTCCCACAGCTCTGTGATACAGCAGCTGGATATTCATTCTTAATAGTAATAACCCTAGTGTAGGAGTAAAGGGTAAATGAGAGCTGCATGCAACAGCAGCTGCTGAGAGGGCTTAAAGTTGGCAGGTCTAGGTGCTTGTGTGTGCGTGTGTGGATTTTACAGCCTTTGAACATCTGTAAGAGTCACTGACTTTATAGTTCTGTTTAGAATCAGGTCCCAGGATCCTAAATTCAAGGCACATGGAGTGGAAATTCCATCTCATCTTTTGCCATGGAAGAGGTGTTTTTCTTTTTTGCATGTTCGATGGAGCCAAGTAATACCAAAGCAAGAAAAAAAAACATCTGGCATTGTGGTAGCCCATTTAACTCAGTACAGGCAGTAGTCGGGTAAAGAATCTGACTCTGAATTTCATGTCAGGTTTGAAGTAAGGCAGAGATACTGCTCTCTGTCCAGAGGGATGACATGTCATAGAGCTCTAATCTCTTCATTCCTAACAGTGGTTTCAGGGTACTGCCCAATGTTTCCAGCACACACAAACCAGAAAACTCAAGCTGCTGTTAATGGGATGGAGTGAAGGCAGAGCTGTATGCTGATGGACAAGGATCCAGGAAACAAGGTCATAAGCCCTCCCAGAGGTCTCCACAAGTCACCACATCTTTCCTTTTATGTTTGTGCAATTAGATGGGAGACAGTTCAGCTTTGGGGGTTTATAATCAGCATGTGGCTAGTAAAGACAACGACACTACAGTCAAAGATACTCAATAACTATTTATTGCTAAACCCCTTCTGATGGCTGAAATAGAGGCCTGGCCATGGCAGCTCCTGCTATGAAGCCTGGAAGTACCACTAGGCTGGGAGAAGAGTGCAGCCCTCAGCACAGGAAAGACCAATGGGAAAGAACAGAAACTGCAAAGGCAATATCCCAGCAATGCCAATCTCTGAAATGCTGAGCAGGCCACCAACACCTTCATTTCATCCTGCTCTTCTCCACCTTGGTATTCAGAACAAATTTTTCCCTTTTCTTCATGATATTTAATGACAAGGAGGAGAAAATTGAAAAACTTTCTTCCTGATTAAATCAATGAATTCTCACTGTGGCTGTTAGAATAAATGTTCAAGGAGCCATAGTGCACTACGTCATTGAAAATAGGCTGAGTTTACATGGAATTTATTTGAGCCTGGTATTTTATGACTCCCATGTGGACTTGATGTGGCCAAATTGGCTCTCTCTGAGGACACTTTATCAGGCAGTTATATCTGTTGTCTAATTAACGTGACTCAGCATTAAAAGACTGTATAGAGGATTTAATGTGCAGGCTGCAGTGGCAAAGGAACACTTTGCAGTGTACTGCTACTTGAGCAAGAGGCAGTGGTGGTTTTAAGAAAACCGCTCAGGGGAAAAAAAGAAAAATATATCCTATCCTGTTTTTCCCGACATCATATCTATGTTTGGAAGCTTCCTCCCTAAATCTTTAATGAAGGCAGAATGGGGTTTGAAAAACAGCTGGAGGACATTGATCTACACATTCCAATTTGTTTATGTATAAAACATGCATAAAGGATTAAATGCTGCTTAACAGTTTGTCTGCTTTCAGTTGCTTTCATGCTTCTGCTTTGCTATAGCACCAATCCATGTCAGAAGATACCCTGGGGGGCTTTTAAATAATAAATAGGTTTCTTTGGAGGATGTCTTTTTTTTTAATCTAATATTAATTGGCACACAAAATGGTAATTATACCTGCTCTGGAAATACTCTGTGCCACTCATTCTTCCCTGGACGATGGCATTTGCCCTGTCTCACAGTAGCTGTAGGACCATGGGAGACCCAAACTGAGGCTGGAGAGTGACATCAGACTAAATTAAGGGCTCATGCATTTATGGATCAGTATAAAGCGATGCGAATGCATTTATAAGGAATGAATGATTTATCAGGAAATGATTTTGATGCCTTTCTGTTGCAAGTGACTAATATGGTGAACAAGTCACTTCATTGATTCAAGTTCAGGATCCTGGTTCATCTCTCATTATGAAGGGGCTGTTTGAAAAATCCTGACTTTTAAGCACTTTTAGGGTTTTTTTTCAGTCTATAGAGGTTGGCTCACCTCTATCAGTCTGAATGATTTGTTAAGCAAAAAATATGACTGGCTGTGCTTAACAGTTAAATGCTACAAATGATCTCTTAAAAATAATACATTACATTTCCTACTCATCTAATCCTATTTTACAGAGGCACACAAAATAGGCTGGAGAGGCTGGTAATTTTAAAAGATAGGCAGCTATCCATGCTGCTGGAGGTCACAGGCACAATCTGTGCATAAAGAACCAAATAAGTTACCTGTCAATCTGCTCAGCAGGGGCAAAATTCTACTTTGTGATGGTCTAAAATCCAAATTTCCAGCTGTTCTGCAGATATGGCACTGATAACTGACAGCTCTGTGGCATGGCATGGGGATAAGTTTGTAGATAAGATCAAAACAGTTCTAGCTGAGACATGAGCTTTAGTCCTGTGTCGGATATGTGAAATTTGTTATCTCCCAGTGATATATCTGTCTCCAGCATCCTTGGTTCACAACGTGAGCCATGCCAAGTTACACAATTGCATCCTATAACATAGAAAAGCACCATATGGTCACATTCTTTATCCTTATTCCAACTGTCACCATGACTCCAGGGTCTTTTATGATCCAGTATCAGGCAGTAAGATCAGCAGAGTTAAAACTGAGCAATCTAATATCTCTAAAGGGGTAGGTTCTGGCAGCACACATAGACCAGGATCTCATCATAATGTTACATCATTACCAGTATCAGCGCACTCATAGAGAAACTTCCAAGGAATCAGGAGCATAAACTCTTTAAAAATCCATTTGTTTAACATTCTGTGTTATCTTTCTATTGAGGACAGACAAATTCTCCTGTAGTTTACTGCTAGAAAAAAACACAGAATACTTTAAGAAAAAGAAACCAGGTCTTCTGGGAGATATTCCCCAGGTATAAACGTAAGAGTGGAAAACTGGTGAAAACCACAGACTGCAAGAAAGAATTGCTGATGAAATCCTCAGAAAATCCCAGCACAGACCAGATTTCTCTTAACTCAAGGCAGAGCTAACTTAACTGCTCAGATGTGCTGTCAAGCATTCAAGTTACCCACACAATGGAAACAAATGCTTACCACTGATCAAGTGACTATGGCTTACAGTACGAATCTTGTCTCATCAACTCCTTTTCTTATTTCCAGCAGAATGCTATTCCTGTCGGTTCAAGCCAAAAGTGTCTTTGTTTTAATTAATTAGCAGAAGAAATGCACATCCATCCTGTTAAACACCCTGATCAAACCTAAATTTAAAGTATATAAACAAAGAAAATCTTAAACTCCAGGGGACAAGAATTCACTTGGTAAATATAAATTAGTATATTAACTTTTCTAGAATTACAGGAGCATACTCAAGAGCTTTGTTGGTTCAACCTATGCATCTTTCAAAGTCTCATGGTGCCTTTCTCCTCCCTCTACCAAATGCCATCTAACAAACTAGTCACAGAGAAGTGAAATGATTTATCCCATGTCAGCAGAAAGTTTGCAGAGGAACTCGGAGCTCAGGTCCACAGTCCATCACCAAGTTACATAAAGGCTTTGCCTATCCAGAAAATAGCTCACAGTATTACATATGGGTCAGAAAAGCACATGAGTGTTTTGGTTTCCCTTTGCTACAAAATGATTAATTTGAAACAAGTTCTAGCTCCTTTCCTATGGAAAGGAGATGACAGGTGTCAGTGCTTTCTCATTTGCATGATGAGATTAGAGCTTCTTTACTCTAGTTATATCCATAACTAAGCTACAAAGATTTTGGTATCCTTCCATATCTGTACACTCAACTCTTTCCAGCTTCAAGCTCCGTCTCCATCCCTGCCTGAGAATCTTTCAACCCTGTAATCTTCTCATGCCATTTATCACACTTACTTGCACAAACCTGAACCAATGCCTTTGCTCACAACCTAAACCAGCTGCTCCTTGACTGCAGCCCTCACTACTCATGGACACAGTTCCCACAGGCCTTTTGTTGCATCTGCCAACCTTCAGCAGATGCTGAGGGCACCTAGAACCTGAATCCATCCTTTGAATGAAATTCAAAAGAGGATCTTAGGATTGTTGGGTCAGTATTAATATTTAAGGAATATCAGGCTTTTACACAAATATTTCACCCTAAGGTCAGTTCTAGCCCAGGTTTTCTACTCTGGTAGGCTTTGGATGTCATCCTAGGTTCATTTGAAAAAGAAAACAAAATAATTATATTTTCTTTCCCCCTTCTTTTCAATGTACTAAATATAGATGTATAAACAAAATCCTCAGCTAGATAAAGATAGCAGCACACAGATGGCATAAAAAACAAAGCATTTAGCAAGCTCTGAGGCAGGCTGCTCCCATATACACGTTGCATTACAGCTTGTTGCCAGCTAATGTATTTCCACAATAGTTAAAAACTCACTCAAACTTATAAATTTTCTCATGTTAATAGTTAATAAGTACCACAGATATGTCTCTGTGACTCTTTGATGAAATCTCAGTGTATTTTATTTCAGTTGTCCTGAAATACTTACATTTTATTTTGTGGGCAAATGGTTTCCTGCTTTCAAAATATTTTGCTGGATGCTTTCCCTTTCTGATGCATGCATCCAACCAGTATCTACACCTGCTAGTCCCAGGAATGTGGGGACTAGGGGTGCTGAGGTAGCAGATGTTCTCAGTCTCTTCTGCCAGGCAAATATCGTTATCCAGAGTACATCTGGCATTAGATGAGGGAAAGAGCATTCCTTCCAGGCTTTCCAGAACTGCTGAGCTAAATTCTCACCAACTAAACGAGCTACGCTTTTCTTTATCCAAGCAGACAAAAATGGTTTTCAGAGAAAGGTCTAGTTCTCTACGCCTGTATTAAAAAAAAAGAAAGAAAAATCTTGACATTTTAATGTCAATTTTTAAATTAAATAGTTTATATACACATTGTGAATGTCAATATCTTTCCAGATTTTACTTAATGGAGGTTGAAAGCAGAACTTTCAAGATCTTTATAGTAAAAATGAATACATATCAAATATTTTTATTATACATATTGTGGGCCTTGTTATTTTTTGCTTATTCTCTTTACAGCTCATTCTCTACAGTAAATTGGGAAGCATTTCTCTTTTAAAAGTTAGAGAAAAAATCCTGAGAACATGTGAAACATTCATACTTTGCAGACTTTTGTTGTTGTTGTTTTCTGTTTGTTTGTTTTTTGGCTTTTGGCGTTTTTTTGCATCTTTTTCAGAAAGCTCCTGAAGCTTACAAAAAACTGGTAGGATGCCACTATTTAATAAATGTAAATAGAATTATTTGCATAATCACAGGTCTATCAGGTTCATATTGGTCCTGGTTAAGTCACTAAAATATTTGTATGAAACTCAATTAGAAATTAACAAAAGTTGAAATAATTAATGGAAATGAACAGTTTTTCTTTAAGATTTGTGTGGCACTGAAATGAACGTGAGGTATCAATGAAGTGCCATGGTCAAAAGGTCTGAAGCAAAAGACAAAGCATTAGCTGAGAAAGGATAGGGTATCCACACTGTGCTGCAACTGCCCATGACAAACTGAGTTGAAACTCAGGAAGGATATTGAAAAATTCAAGAATGAGTTCACTGGAAGATGAATCTTATAGAGAAAAATGCAAAAAAATCAATAGTATATTTAAGTACAGATTGGATTTTTTTACCCTGAAAGTTATGTTCTCCTACAGATATGAGTTAAATCTGGGCGCCTTATCAATGTTAAAAAAAGATAAACTTAGCATGTTGATGAGTATATTTTATGAAATAGATATAGGCATTTGGAAATCAAGGCTATACTTCTTAAAATTCTGTTACATCTCTTCAATGTGTTCTGATGATTAGCTGGTACCCTGCAGCAGAAAGGAAAGGAGTCAAAAAGAAAAGTAATACTGGTGATGTTTTAAAATGGAAAGTGGGCCAGAAGGGAATAAAAAGGAAAGAAACTTTACTTTTTTTCCCAGATCTTACCTAAAGTGCACTGTTTTACCCTTTTTGGAGTTTCTGACATGTAATAGTTAAAGACATTTACTTTCTTCCCCTTCTGGCAAGACTTAACTTTCCCAAGCACATGCACTCACTGCCTTCTTCAGGACTAAGGCCCCTCATTAATCTCTCGCTTTTTGGAGGTTATCACTTTATCTTTTTCTTGCTTATCTTCATTCTGGAACTCAATTATAATGACCACAATGGCATGCCATGAATCACACGGGCAGAACACAAATCAATGTAACTGGTGCACTTCGTTAAAGTGGATGTTACAGAGAACAGAGCTGGAGAAAAAATCCATGAACAATTTCTAAAATGGGGGTGGGGAGAAGAAAGAGAGTCACATTTTCCTACTACAGATCATTTTCCCAGTATGGGAAATTGCAGCAAAAACCTTTTCTCAGACTTGGAATTAAACTATTGTCCTTTGCAGGGCATTGCTTGGGGATGGCTTTTGATGCAAGATAATAATAACAATAACAATAATAACAATAATAACAATAACAACAACAACAACAACAATAATAATAATAATTAATAATAATAATTAATAATAATAATAATGCTTAATTAAGTATTGGATGAGATTAATTCCAGGTGACAGGAGAATTCAAGTCCCAAATCAAAAATGTCCTTGAAGCACTGCTCAAGACAAAGTACATCTACAGTCCCTTTGGACAGCATTGCTGATGCCACATGGATGATCTAAGCTACAAAACTCTTTCAGCATCAATTGATGCTGGATAGATATGAACTCAATGAAATGCTTAATATTAGGATCAGACTTTGTGCCTTCACTGGAATGGCTCTGAGCAACCTCAGTCCGGTTGATAAAATAATTCCCCAGCATAAGACCATGCTGTGTTATTTTGCTGAGTAAGTTGCTGGCAGAATTTGTGGAACAGAAGTATGGTTTTCAAATGAAAATCTGAGTTTATAAAACAGTTGAATTAGTTCCCTTCTTAATCTCTCACATGCTGGAACAGTAGGAGAATTTTGGTCCAAAATTGTTGCCATTTTACTTTTACTTGAGAAGAGTGAATTTTAAATCTTTTTATTTCAGTAATAAGAATAAAATCTGTTTGCGCTCTTAGAAGCCTAGCTTAACTTTTCCAAGAATCACTTTTATTACATTTCTTCAGTCTCCTTTAAAATAATTGATTATACAATAAACATAAGAAGTACATTAATTATGATGTGAGAAAAATTTTACCTCAGCCTCCAACTTGACACATTTTTCTTCCATGAAACTTGCTAAATTGCTATAAAACAATTTGATACTGCTTGTAATAAATTTTTAAACCTAAGTTATGTAGATATGAAATGACAAATTTAACTGCTTTTATATTAAAGCAATTTTCCGCCCATCAGAGAGATGAGAGAATTAATATGTAAACCATTAACTTATAGTCAGAAACATTGTGCACTGCAACTGAAAGAAGTATTTTTTTATGTAATCGCATTTATTTTATTGCTTTCTCAATAGGAAAATACCAAAAATTACAACCACTGCATTTAAAGGAAACTCATTAGAAGAATATATACTTTGAGGGAAAGCATTCATCAATTATGGACCAGTCATGACCCTTAGTCTATTTTTTGTTTCACTAGCCTCCAAGCAGCTCAATGCATTTCCAGGGCAGTAATCAGCAGCCATGGATACGCAGTATAGGGTTCTGATAATGCTCTGCCATGAACCTTCCTGCTGACCAAAATAAATCTGATGTGGAGAAATTATATGTGTTATTTTACAAGCCTGAGGTATTCATCTTCTCAAAAAAAAAAAAAAAAAAAGCATGTTTGCTCCTTTTCCATGCTAACTGTCCCTCAGCCACTCGTGCAGCATCACCTTCCTTAGGAGCTTGACATGACTGGATGAATCAGCTTAGCTTAGGTGCCAGGGCTGCACCTGTAGATCAGGGTTTCCACTCATAAGGGACAATCCAACCTTTCCTGGCCTTGTACACTACACACCTGCCCTCCTTCCCTTTTTGTTGCACTTCAATGTCACAGGGGTAAGGCAGGCACCTATCTAGAAGGTAGACAGGGTACTCCATCCTGCCCAGGAACCAATTTTGACTGGTTTCATGTGTATTGAAGCCAAGTCTAGGTCAACTGCAACTTATTTAATCAGAAGTGTAGCTCCAGAATGGTGCTCCTGAAGTCTGGTTATTTCCTCTTTGAAGACAATTTTTTATCGTTATGCCCTTCCACCCTGCTGTCCTCCCTGGTAGTGGCAACTCTTTTCTCTCATTTGTGGGAAACCCATTTCACATGCACAACTGCTGCCTTCTCTGTCCAAATAAGAAGGGAAAATGTTTCAAAATCGTGGGCATCACTGCTCTGCCACAAAGTATGCTTGCTGACTGAGACAGTATTAGTCTGTGCATTTCCAGGCACACCTTTCCTTTCTCTGCCTCAACTTTGTTTATTCCAGATATTACTCCTTCTCTCTTATCTACTAGTGTCCTAAGAGAGGAGCAGACACCAACTACAAAATGCATTAAGGGATAGTGTGTCACTGGATAACTCCAAACTCCTAAGAACAACTTTCCATTTTCCCCTCTCATCTCCTCCTCGGGAGCTTGTTTCTTCTTTGTGCTGTTTTCCCTCAGTACAGCACCTAGGTGTCCACACAACAGGTAAATAATGAAATCACAGAATGATCCGAGTTGGAAAAGGCATTTAAAGATCAGCTAGTTCAACTCTTCTGCAATGGGCAGGGACATCTTTCACAACAACAGATTGTTCAAAGTCCCCTCCAACCTGGCCTTGAACAATTTCAGAGATGGTGTCTCCATGACTTCTCTGGGTAACATATTCCAGTATCTTACCACCCACATAGTGAAGAATTTCTTCCTAATATCCCATTTAAGTCTACCCAGGTTTTGAAACCTTTTCCCCTTGTTCTGTCACTGCATACCCTGTTAAAAAGTCTTTCTCCATTTTTCTTATAAGCCTCCTTTAAGCTGTAGTAAGGTCTCCAAGGACTAAGTCCTCATGCCCAGTTTTTTTCTGTGACTGATGGCCACAGAGAATGAACAACAGATAAAACCCTCTCCTCTCCACCCCCATGGCTCAGATTTGAGACAGTCTGTACAGGTAAGCCTTTTTACACAAAACAACAAGACTAGGCTTCAAAAAGGCAGATAGGTAGAAAGCTAGGCACAATGACAGAATCACAGCCCAATTTTCTGAAGATTTTTCTTATCTCACATCTGGGTGTGTTTTCTTTTCTTGCAATAATACGTAACTTCTTTCTCCATCTGGGATATCAGGCTAAGGAATAGTATTGCAAAGCAAGATAAAGTTGTGCTCTCTTCCTTAGTCTTATACTATTTGCATAGTGCTTTCTTAGCTGTAAAATATGCAGAATATGCAACTTATTTTTGCAACAAGCTTTAGTTCTAAAACATACAGCCACAGGCTGTCTCAACTTCTAGTTGTTTGAAGCCTAATTAATGGACTCCAGGTTTTCCATTTGCAAATTATAAAGTCTCTGCACTGTCAAAGTGCATGCATTCTTTATTGAAGTATATGTTGAAAAAACCCCAAACAGAGCAATATATTTGGATCTGTCGCAAGGGCCACTTTGACCCACTGACTTTCTCATAAAAATACCCATTGGCACAGCCTTAAATTATCAAACCCAGAAATTCTTTTGAGAAATGTTTCTTACACTGACAGTTGAGGCATTGATCAATCTTGGGGTGAGGGCAATGAGAATTCCAGCAGGACTGAGTGAAACAGCTTTCTTTTTTTTTTTTTTCCTGGAATGAAGGGGCAGAATAACATGAATACAGAAGAAATGATAAACATATATTGTCCTGTTCCTCAAGACTGTGAAACAATGCTGCTGTGCCCAAATTCTGTGGCAACACATGAACACTGAAAGGTACAAAATGTTTCTAGTTCTTAGACCAGTCTGCAGAGAGGTGGAAATCTGGCTGGAATTCACATGGCTTTTCTGTCCATGGGGAATGGATCCATTGCTTGCAGGTACACAACCTTTGAGGTTCGCTTGACTTTATTTCAGTGTTCTTGAAATAAAGAACAATTGGCTTTGCTCATATTTCATTGCTATTGCTGCACCTGAGTCAGGTAAAGGGTTGTATTTCATTGTCTCAATTGAATACACAAATAAAGAAGTTCAAAATGAGGAAACACTAACAGAAGAGGCGTCTTATCAGTCAAATACCATGGTTTGAGTTGAATTACATAATAATCTGATGATCCTGACTCCATTCCCTCAGTTGCCAACATCAGCCATCCTAGATGGTGTTTCTCTGACTTTCCCAAGCCCAAGTTTTGAGTTACTCTATTTTTAAAATTTTTGTTATTTTTAAATTTTTTTTTCAGTTCAAGACTGTTTTCAACTGAAAAAAAAAATTCACAGCATTTGTCACAAATGCATTAACCAAAACCATATATCACAAATTACTTCAGTTTTTTCATAGTGAAGGCCTGTGTGGTGTCCTTCACATTTTTTTCAATGCTGGGGTTCTGTCCACAAATGCACTAATATCCTCTTTTATGTGCTGGTGAGTCTTATCTCCTAGAGCCAATGCTGTCAAGGCCTTGTCAATGTTACCTCAATATGAGACTTTGTAAAATTGTCAGAGAGTGAGAAATTACAGTAGCTGGTGGAATAAATTGTCACTGAAGGGTGAACACAAGAAGAGCCCCACGAACATCACCCTTCTTTCCACCAGTTGGATGTGGGATACCTGAATGGGAGACAGAAGAAAGAACTGGTCCCTCAGCAGGCCCTTATCAACAATATGTCAGGTACTCCCTGCAAACTTAATCAGGCAATTCTTTACCTGCCTGCAAACAGGATCCACACAAGAAGCTATTCAGTGTGTGAGGTAGCTGCAAACTCTCCCACTATTTACACTGAACCGCAGCACAGCGAAGCAGAGCAGAGGAGCTTGACACAGGAGATGGATGAGGTATGCGAATATGATTTCTCCCACACACAAATGAAAGCAGCAAATTCAGCTGCAATATGCGGCATCAGGATATTTATTGCTTGCAGGTGTTCATGAAAATATATGAGAATCCCATGAGGTTCACAGATTTTAGAAGGAATTATTGCGCACCTGGAAATTTGTTCTGCAAAGTGTGGTATTTGTTTCCTGTTGTTATTTGCTGTCCATTCTTTCCTAGTCAACATGCATTATTCATGGTTGTACTTGTAGGAGAGCCAAGTTCTACAGATAGTCTTCATCAACAAGAGCAAACAATTCAGATAGAAAATCCTCCTTGGGAAAGAATGACTTGTTTGTTTAAGAGAGCCAGTACAGAGTGAATTTACCTACTTGAGCTTTTCTTTTAACACTAAATTTCTCTAACCTATTTCCAGGAAAAAAAAACAAGGAAAAAAAAAAAACAAACCTGAAGCCACAAAACAAAACAAAAACCCCAAAACAACAACAAAAAAAGGCAGGCAAACCAGTATCTTTAATGTATCTCAGATATATTTGCTGCATGGAACATAAAGGTGCCTTTGTAGTTGGTCCATTAAAGTGGTCTAAGACACTTTAATAAAGATTTCAGGAAGCTGTGTAAAATTCCCTTCCTTGAAGTTTTTTCAGGTGCAGTGTATTTCCCTCTCTTTTCTGAGCAAGATGAAACAAGCCCGTGGTAAGCCCATCCTCACACTTCTAGAGTCCACACAGGTCACAAATCCATACAGCTCACAAGGAATCACAAGGCACTGCACAAGGCACTTAAATGTCAAAAGTGGTGGTCAAAAATATGACAGATCATACAGATTTAGCATGAATTTTTGGCAAATGACAGGATTCACAGCAGATCCTCAGGAGTGTGCAAGTGCAGCCATTAGTGTAGTCAGAGGGGTGGCTACCATGTCTGTGTTTTGGCTGCAATTTTGCACACATCAATTCCCTTCAACCCTTAGAAAAAGGGGTAATGATGCTCCTGGAGCTAGCTGGCCAGTTGCTCTCTCCAATCATGTCTAATAGCTCATTGTAGTGGGCTTGCAAGGCAAAGTTTTGGTAGCAGGAGGGCTGCAGGGATGAGCCACGCTGGAGTAAGGAAGGTCTGAGAACCCTGCCCCTGAGGAGGGTGGAGCAGCAGAGACTGGCTGCAGCCCCTCTCTGCCATCCTGCAGGGGCAGAGGGAGAGAAAATTGTGAATGAAGGTGTGCCCAGGAGGAAGGCAGAAGTGGAGGAAAGGTATTTAAAGATTTGATTTTTCTCATTATCCTACTCTGATTTGATTAGCAACAAATTCAATTAATTTTCCCCACGTCAGGTCTGTTTTGTGGTAACTGGTAAATCTTTCTGTACCTTCATCTCAACTCACAAACCTTTTGTTACATTTCCTCTCCCTTGTCCAGCTGAGGAGAGCAGGGATAAAACAGTTTTGGTAGCACCTGGTGTCCAGCCACAGTGAACCCACCTCAATTGTTTATAGATCAGTCAACTGTCTAGTCATGGCTAAAAATGTACTGTAGAAGTCTGAAAAAATTCTGCACTGCTAACAAAACATTTCCTCTTTATCACGTTAGTTAAATGATTATAATTACAAAATAGAGCTCTTTTACCCTCTTACTGCACAAGAGGAACAAGACAGCTTGACATAATGGAGGCAAATTATTAATGATGGAATATAAAGAACATTTTGCATGCTGGCCTTTCCCAGGGAACAGTGGGGAGTCAAATGAAAAATAGCATCGCATTAGAAGAAGAAAAGTCCTCTGTTAAGCTTCTGTGTTTTCATTCAATTTTATGTACTATACCATTCTATTTGAAGCTCTATACTGTTAACTGTTCAGCCTTCATCTGAATAAATCTCAGATCCATAAAAGGAGATGGTCAGAAACCCTATTACCTTGTCTAGAACCATTCAATATAGCTCAGCCTGTCCTTCTCTTTCTCCTCCTATTGTTTTCAGCCCAGGTTTTTCTATTTTCCTTTTGAATTAGGGGGGCAGAGTCTGCAGCAGTCTCACCTTCTCTTGGATGAGGGAGAGCATTTCCATTCACTAGAATTCAGCTCCCATTTTTGCCCATCAGTTTCTAAACTCTGATCTTCTCATAACTTATGAGAAAAACAATTGCTCCATTACATTCCTGACACTAGCACAGCAAAATAATTTGGAGGCACATTTAATTGGCTTTTCAGTCTGTTTGGAAAGGAAAAGACTGCCCCAATCTCAGAACACATGGCAAAGTGACAACTTTAATTTAAACACTTTACACCTCTAGTAGCAGTGCCTTATCAGATCTCAGAAAATAGTGATCTGATGGGTATTTCTTCTTATGCTAGAACACATCTTTTAATGCCAGACCCCTCCTGGATAAATGACCATCAGGCACTGTAAAAATATCTCTGCTTCTCTCTGCTGTTATTCTTACAATTTAGACAGGGTGATAACAGTCTCTCCAGATAGATTTGCTTTTCTGTCTGCAGAAAAAAAGTCTAGGCCTCCATACTCAAAGCAAATCATGTTTGGACTAAGGCAGCCTTGAAACACACTGGAGTAATTAGATTAATTAGAAAATCAACAGACTTTGAAAAGCTTCTAGTAGAAACCTTTGTCTCCATCCCAAGACAAAACCCAAAATGCACCAAAGCTTTGCTGCATTTGAATGTGAATCTATTAGTAGCAATAGAGTATTTCTTTAGCATGCAAATTGAAATTAGGGATGTACTGGAATAGGTATAAATATATTGACAACAGATCGTGCTGAAGATTTTCTAATTTAAATAGAAAAATAAACTAGAACTCAGAAGCCCAGAAACTTGCTTAGAGCACAGGTCAGAAAAAGAGCTAGAAGCAATCTCAGATGTTTTGACCCCCAATGTGGTTATTCTCTGAATCCTTATTTCTATCTTAATCTTTTAGACAGAAATAAAAAAAAATAAAAACAATAATAATTTTCTTACTTACTGCGGGAAAAAACCCACAACCTCACATAATTTTTCATTCCATTTGCTTACATGGCTGATATTTGCATAGCTAAACCCTCTTCCTCATAAACAGTATTTCACATGCCTAACTAAGAATTATTTTGTGATAAAATTGTCTAAACTTCCTCATCATTAACTTCTTTAAATTATACTGTCTGAAGATGTTTATGGATTTGCTAAGTAATCTACTGTGGAGCACAAACTGCAAACCAAAGTGAAATTGAGTTCCCAACTGACTGCGAAGGTAATTAATGATTTAACTGCACAACTGTTAGCAGATCTATAATGCAACTTAAAAGCTAATTGAGAACTGTACAGCTAAAGGAAAGAGGAAAGCCTAGTGCAGCCACAGTACTCCTCTGAGTAGTATTTGGTCAGCCTGCTGTCAAAGAAAGTGGAAAAATAGCTATGCCTATGCCCTATAAAAATAAAGATACTATACAAAAATATGTGTTAGCTTTGGGGAATTGGCATTTTATGATCACCTCATTAAGAGGGCAAGTTTCTAGCAGAGCACTGAATTCCACAACTTCCCCTTCTCCCTGGCCAGTAGCATTAACATGCTCCATTTCTCTCACCGCTCATAATGCATCAAAATCCACCCCAGCAAATCAGCTACCCAGAAGAGCCAGGAAATGCTTTTCACTGCCATTTTATAGCCCAGTTATCTTAATTAGTCCCAGCTGACTGAGGAAGCCCAGAAATAAGAGTAGATTGGGTTGTGCTTTTACCTGGAGGAACTTTTCCAGATTTGTGGCAGCTGCTACAGAATCTTTAAGAACCAACATCTCTTTTGCCACCTTACATCTGAATAAGTGTTCATCTTTTCACAGTATGTGCAAGTATTTAGCATCCTACCACAGCCAAGAAAGTGAATAGTGATTTAAGCTGGACAAGGATATGCTCCACTCTACCAATCAAAAATCTGGAAGGAAGGCCACAGGTTAGATTAGATTTACCAGAGGAAGTGCATGCCTAAATTTCACTGCCATAGCCCTCAAATCCTATACAATACACAGAATTCACAGATCCTGAATTTTTAGAGGAATAAATACTAGTAAAGGTGATAAGGCCAACTTGGAGCCCTATGTAAGTAAAACTTGGAACCCTATGTGTTTTTCAGTGGGAGGCACTCCTTTCAGCAGCAACTCAGGCTAGCACATATTTTCCACACCTATTTAGCAGTTTGGACACCAGCATACAAAGTATTTCAGTATGTCCTGTCCCCTTTTGTCATGAGTTATGTAGTTAAAGTTAGAGGTGATGGAGATCCTTGGCTCCCTCTCTGAAAGGACACAAACTGTGCCATCAGCTACTGCAAAGGCACCTGCAATAACCTGTACATCACAAGTTGTTCTAAGAGCAAGCTGGGAAAGTGAGAACATGTATGTACTAACACTTCCTCCTCCAGAAAAAGAATTTCAGCTTTAGCCTACACACTCCTGGCAGCTGCACTACCCAGCCCTCCAGTGCAACCACTGCATCTCTCTGTACCCAAATTGCCTTGGCCAGAGTGGATAAAAGTGTGTTAGTACAAGGGCTGGAGCACAGACCTGGATCCTTCCTGTTTGAATGGTGCTGTGAGGGTCATGTCTCAGAACGTTCCCTCCTCAGTATCTACTCTGGTCTGCTTTTGGTGCCTTCCCACTCCCTGTGCTGGTGCTGACAGAAATGTCCCGTAGCAGAAACTGCTCCCACAGATTTATAAATGACATTGATTGAGCTCTGTATTCTGTTAAGCAAAGAAGCCTCTAAGAGTGAGGTCCACCAAGAACTGTGGATCTACCTGTATTTATTTTACTTTATTATTTTATTTTATTTTATTTTATTTATTTTATTTTATTTGCAGTAAGTTGTTCTCTTCATTATAGACTTTTCCTGGTTTAAAAAATCCATTATAAACTATGGAAGGGTTACATGTGTCAACAGAAGGACACAGGCAAGTCTGTATACAGTGATCCACAGTGTTCAATATGTACTTATTTACAGGCTTCTTTTGAAACAGATAAATGACAGAACTGGCTTTCTGCAATCAGAAGCAGTATTTAAAGATTTGTCCTCTAGTCAAGTGACAGCTTCTGGGAAGTTTTAGCAGAAAGACCTATCTGGCTGATCTGTTTGGTTGAAACTCATTGTAAAAGGTGCTGGAGGTCATGATTTATTACCAAAAATTCCCAAACAACATAACCATATGAAGAGAGAACACAGCTTTTCAATATAAAAGCCAAACCACTGAAACCTATGCTGGATCAAAATCTTGGCCTTGCTAAAGTCAAAAATTACTGTATTTCAAGCCTGACAGTGTTTCACCCTGCATGTTCTATGAGACAACCTATGGAATTGTATATCAAAAAGACAGCTATTTGTTTTGGTAATAAAATAGAAAGGAGATACTAGTAAATCCATCAGTGTTCTTCCCCTCCCTGATGAATATATTCTCCACAGTCCCAGCCTCCAAAAGGTAAGCTGTCTCCTAAAGGCAGGAGTCATGAAATCACAGCATATAGCTTCCTACCTTTGTGTTTCACCTAAAACTGTTTTATTTGGAGGGAAATAATCCTAAATTTTCTAAAATCAGCATTTCATTGTATGTTTGAGCCTTATGGTTATGAGATAAACACAGCAGGTCTTTGATTCAACCCCAAAATTTTCAAGCATTTTCTTTTTCATTATATGTCAATACATGTGCATGAGATAATGAAGCCAAAGTCTTTCCGTGCTCTAACACCATGCATAAATAATATTAAAAAATATTAATACTATATTCTATCAGATAAATTTGAAGAATCAGACTAATAGCTGTTTTCTTTTTAACTTGCTTCAATCAATTTTGCAAGCCAAAATTACAGAGCTGGACAGATTGCAGAGAGAGACTGTGTGAACAGACAGATTGGCTAAAGGTACAGGCTGTTAATCCCCTGGAAATGGCCTGTTATCACAGTTAAATCCTTCTCTTCAAGATAAAAAATAGAAAATGAGAGAACTGTGCTTATGTTTGTGTTGTATTTTTTTTGTTGTTTAATTGTCATCTTGCAATACAAGTAATGCTTTCTATCCAATGCATTCTCAGGAGATAAAAAAGGCTCTTCCCTTCCCCCAGCCCTTTATTATCTGTGTCCTGACCAGAGCTGTTGAAATGAAACAGGTTTTTGAATGAAATGGCTTTAATTTTAATGCAGCTTCTTCAAAGCTTAGAAGTATTGTTGCTGCTGCACAAGAGGAAGGAGTGCTAAGGAAGATACAATCTAATCAGGAATATTCCCTTTTGTTCTTTCCCTGTTGGCAGTATGGTTTTTAGATGAAAGAAGAAATCTTGCTTGGTCTGTTTGGAGCAAGGTGCTTGAAGAGAAGGAGAAATATTCTTCAGATCCCTGGCAAGAGAATAAGAAGCAGTTTCATCATCTGCAGAATTCTGAGTCTCTCTGAACAGTAAAAATGAGTGTCTGCAATAACAATATACTATCAAGGCATGTTACAGGTATCTTAGAGCTTTTAGTCCATATATATGAATATAACTGTACCTGTAGAAAATATCAGAGGTGCCTATATAGTACACTAGTTATACAAAAGCTACTTATGTGTCAGACTGTTCATTAACTGCATACCAAAATGTCTATTCTGAATTTAAGATTTCTCTACTTACAACCCTCTCCTAATGTGAAGTGTGGAGGGATAGTATGCAGAAATGGCATCTATACAGTGATTATGTATACTCAACAGAATTAAGTTGATATTCACAGTGAGTTGGGATCTCAATGTATGAAATATTCAGCCTTATTGGATTTCCTACAGACATTAGATACCAGTTCAGCAACTGAAATTGTCTTCCACATCCTGACAAGTCCTGGCTCTAATTTACAATTTCTTGTGTACTCAAATGTCAACACAGTGTTGTTGTAGTTACTCTAGGAGAGCTGTTTGTAACACTTGGTCATGATGGGTCAGAGAATGTTATTAAACAATCAGAACCAAAATACTGGCACGAGAATATAGACTTTTCATACATTGGTAATGCCTCAACCCAGAGGTAAACCAGTGAAAATGTCTATTTCAATTAAATCAGATATGTATGTAATGTATTATTACTTTGCTAAGGAGGAATAAATAGAGGCAGGCACGTTCCTTGGAACTTTGCTGAATCTAGGCCTGATATAGCATTTCTCCTTTTAAGCAGGCATTGGGAACAATATGTTCTTATGATATTAATATAACCCATCTGCCAGTTGCATAAAGGCTGGCAAATTACCTCATCATTTTTCATCCTACATTACAAGAAAAAAAGAGAAAAAGAAACCCACCCCCAGTATTACTGGGATGCTGCAAAGCTGTGAAGGAAAGACTTGATGTGTTCAAAGCAGCCCTTGCTCTGAGCACAGACCTGCACTTCTAATTAATGTACAAATAATCCCCCGATATTAAAAATTCAGGACAAACAAATCTCTGCAGGCATTAATGGTGGCAGTCACAACCACGCCTGGTTGTGGGCCTGGCTGTGATTTTGGAAAACTGAGCAGAGACTCCTCTTGGCCCTCACTGTGACGTGCAGTTTACATTGTCCAAGAAGTTAAGTATTCCCACAGCTGTGATAGGCACAGCAAAGCCTGTCCTCTTCCTAGGCAGGTTCTCCTCCATCCCAGGACAAAGGCTACTTTACCTTACTCAGTTGAGAGGGCATTTTTGGTAGAGCTGTGCTGCTAAACGGTATAAATAAAAAGAAAGCTCCAGTTTTGTAATCCTGGGATTAAGGGTATAAAAAGAGTCCATTAAAATCCACGTACAGGACAACTGCATCCCTCAGGGCTTAGCAGGCCAGGTGCAGCACTGCCCTAATAAACTGGGTTTAGAGTCAAACAGGTAATTTGGTATGAACTGACTTAGGTGCTCTGCTCTGCTAAGTCTCTAAATTGTCTTCCATTTTGACCTTTTTCAGGACAGCCAGTTTTTAGCCTTTTGATGTCAGGTTTTCTTGGGGAGAACAATCCCATTAATCTTCTCCATTGCTGTACCCCAGAGCCAAAGAATGACTCTGTTGTGTTTGCAGTTGTAAACAAATCAGAAATGGTACCCAAATTTTGTTCTGCTTCAATAATGCAATGGTTGAAGCAGTGTTTTGAAATGTGATTCCCCAAGACTGAGAGAAGCTAGCAAAAAAAAGACTATTTCATATTATTTCCCATGTGTGCTTACTTATTATACTGTTTGAACTACTTATTGATCTAAATAATCTTGGAAAGGAAATACAGGAATGTAAGAAAAATGTATTTTAATTATGTGCATGTATTCTATTCATGAAGAAGATTTTACATATAAACACTATTTTGTACCAAACATAAACTCATCAGTTTACAAGGTAAAAACTAAAATCATGAATGTTAATCTTGTCTGGCTACTTGCAGAGTATGAGCTGAAGGCCCTTATGGATTTGTAAGGCTGGACTGACTGCAGAAGGTCCAGGGAAAGGCCACAAGATGACCAAGGGAATAGGAAGCTGCCGTGTGAGAAAAAGATGAGAGAACTGGCTTTATTCAGCCTTGAGAAAAAAAGCTTAAGAAAAACAGCATCACCCTATTACACTACTTAAAGGGTGGCTAGGAAGAAGGTGTAGACTAATATTTTACAAGGAGTCACATGGTGAAGGTGAGCAGCAGAGGGTATAAATTATTCCTGGGAGGATTCTGATTAGACACATGAAGAGAATTTTCCACTGAGAGCAGTCAGCCATTGGAATAATCTCCCCAGGGAAGTGGCAGATTCCCTGTCACTGGACATGTTTTAGATTCACTTGCACAGGGTGCTGGGACATCTTGTCTGGACCATGCTTTTGCCAAGAAATGTTGGACCAAATATGCTTAAGTTCCCCTTTTATCATGGCATTCTATGATTTCCACTAGACCCATAGTTTTTAGCTGAGCTGCAAGAAAATATATGCAAATAACATACCTCGATCTGATGAAAAGTTACACAAATAAAAATCTTCCAAATGCCATACTGGGTCATTCCAATGCTTAATTATCCCAATGTAAAAATAATGACTTAAAATTATTAATTTCAGTAGAGCTATAACATATAACACCAGCTGTGCATTTGGCTCTTTACTCAGGTTTGCTTTACATTTGCCAGGAGCAGTTCTGTTTATTTGTACCAGCTTCACCACTGCTTTCATTAAAAGGGCATGAATCCAGTGTAACAACTCTAGAGACAGGACCTCAATACAGAAGAGTACTTAGAAAAACTGATAATAAACTTCTTTCATAACACTTACACAAGCCTGCAATAAAACAAGCAGTAGCAATGTTTATGCATATTTTTTATTAGCTTTTCTTTTCTTCCAGGAATTGTTTAAAATTTGAATCACAGCCTTTCATACCATGGCTCAGAAAGGAACGATGTCATGTTGACTGGGAACTGGCTAAAGGATCATAAACAGGGGGTAAGAATAAATAATCACGCATTAAGATGAGACACTCTATTCAGCAGGAAAGAAGAGACTGGTCTAAGGCCTGCTTCTACTTAACTGCATTATTAATGGTCTTGAAGAAGACACAAATACAACATTAATTAAAGTCTGTGGATCCAATTGAATTGAGATGTTTTGCAAAAACCATTGAGAAAGGGAAAATTATACAGTGGGAGAAAGAGATTAGAAAAATGAGCAGGGATCAACACAAACTTCACCTTGACCAAATGCAGGTAATGAGATGTGGGAAAGCACATTAACACATAAATATAGAGTGGATGGAAATTCCCAGAAAGAAAATTTCAATATAGACATGATAAAGTGAAATACAAATAAAAATATAAAGTGACAAGACAATAAGAAACAAATAAACAGGGCAATCTAAAAAAGGATGTGGTGGAACGGCCCTGACTCCTGACTCAGGAAAACATTCAGCCTTAGCCACAGCTACCAGCAGAAGTAAAAATTCTGGCTTGGATCTACAGTTTAACATGAACTGGACAGACCAAAGTAATACACCTGAGACTGACCCTGGAATAATACTACTTTCAGATGCTAGAGATATACTGAGTAAACAACCAGAAATTATTTGTAAGAAAATAAAAAATGAGTCCCTCAAAGTAATTTTTATAAAGAAGTTAAATAATAGAGCTGTCAGTGTTTACTTTTAATCTCACATCAGAGCACAACAGGTAGAGCACATCTCTTTGGGAGATGGATCACCTTGATTGGGTTATCATGACAATTAATAATTCCTGCTACTCTCTGATAGACTTATACTCTCCATGTCAATCACAGAAACTCCACTAACTCAATCGCTTACTGCAAAGATGAAATAACTACCAAATGTGGGTAGATTTAGAAATAAGAGAAAAGCATACACGATCCTACAACAATTAAAAGAAGTTAATTGCAAAGTGCAAAAGACATGTTGTGGTTTAATCCCAGCCATCAGCCCAGACCCACATAGCCCCTCACTCATTCGTTGTCAATCAGCACACAATGCAAACCTGATTTTACAGAAGGAAATAAAAAAAAAAAAAGAATGAGAGTTGTTTAAAAAGATTAAAAGCAATGAAGTAAACGGCACTGAACGATTTAATGTTCTACCATTACATGTGAACGACTTCACTTTCATAAATCACAATTGGCAACTAGTTTAACAACAAAAATCCTATTGTGACTGACTGCAAATGTGCTGGTAAGAGTAGCACATGAATAGTAGAAAGTAAATATGTATTAGATACCTCTATTTAACAACTAGTAAATCCAAATAGCATGAAAATAATTGTTGGAGATTGAATCACATTTTTCTGTGCCTACCTGTTGTAAATCTGGAATAACTCCATGAAGCCTCTGTAGTTAGTGTGGTACAAGTGTGGTACAAGTGTGGAATTTGTGCAACTCTGCTGTGAATAGTGAAGTTTTCCAGTTCCTCAAATGAGCATAGAAAAAAAGTGTATTCATTTAAATGCAAGTCATGGTACATTTACAACTAGAGGAAATTAATATAACCTTTGAAAATAACACAAAACAGAAAAGAAATCCAAATGTAGAGCAAAACAAGAGTACAGTTTTACCCTTGGTGTGTTTTGCCCTCCTTGCTAGGAAATAGTGACTTACCTGAGATATTGTGATACTGTTTCTGTGCTAGTTTGATGCTTCTGAATTGAGAAGAAAAAAAAAAATATAACTCTAGCACTGGGTGCAAAGAAGAAGTCCCACTGGTAGCACTGTGCAGAAGTCTGTTCTGTTAAATACATCCACCTTCATGGATCTGAAATCTACAGAGAAATCTCAAACACAGCTAAGCTGAACATTCTTGGGGAGCAGGAGAATATTCTGAGAAATGTTTGCTCTTGTACTGTATCTTCATTGGTTTCAGTTGTACCAGTCGCAGATCAGTCTTTTGTCTGAGCAAATTCTTCTGTTCTTATGTTTTCAGGTCATATGGCTTTATCCATAGAGAAAAGCTGAATGATGGAAATTACTAGATTTTTTTTTCCTGGTGTTGTGGCATGTGAAAATTTTCTTTGTTTAGTGTCTGACAGAGCAATCCATATCATTGCCCAGCAGAACATTGAAGCACACACTAATTTCTGAGTTGTTAGAAAAATGCCTGTGAATGATACTACAAACAGATTAAAATTTGGGATAAGGATGTCTGAAGAATATCTTTTTATAGGGGAACACAAATACAACTCTCTCAAAAAAATAGATGATGACACAAGTTCTTTTTCATATGTAAAGGTAGCAAATAAAACCTGCAAGGGCTTAATCAACCCCTGTCCCCTCAATATATTAGAAAGCACCTTCATTGTCTTTTAACAGCTGTGGATGGGATCAGATGAATTTGGATAATACATTTGTTATCATTTTGCTCTGAGTAATACGAGGTTAAAAGTCTCCTGGAAGCTCAAGTAGTTTTCTGGGTTATTATGGTAGAAGCAAGACAATTTCTTTTGTGGGTTGACCCTATCCAAGAAGTCAGATCACCCCATTAGACCCAATGTTAACCATTTCCCTGAGAAAGGAGATCAAATTCTCATTTAAAACATTGCCAGCTGTAGGAAGCTCTTCACATAAGTTCTAGTGGGCTGAAATTCAAATCCCTAGGTTTGTAACAAGATACCTTAATCATTCTGTTTCTTTTTGTCTTCCTGGGGCTTTAAAAGAAAAGAGTAAATATAACATTTTAAGGAGATCATAAAATGCACCAAGGTGTGTAGCTGTACCAAGATAATTATATACTCAAGGGGTGTAATGAGGGCCATGTTCCTTGAAGATATAAGAAATGTGGGTACTTCAGCTGAATAAATTCCCTGGGGTATATAATTCTATGCTGAATGTGTCATAATATACTCTTAAGTGGACAAACCCAGAAAGGCTAAGTGCTTCTGAGGTAAGTATTGTCCCATCAGACACAGATTGGGCTCTTAATTAGTCAGTTAAATTACTTTCTCTCTCCTTTTCAGTGTCTTCTTTTAGATGTTGTTTCACCTGCAAACACAATTTTCATTTTGCTAGAGTTGATCATAACCACATAAAACTACAGAAACTCACAGCAGTCTAATGTAACCCCCTAATTATCTGAGGATATTAACAAAAGGAATGAAAGGTTATTTTACTTTCACCAGCACTGAAGTAACAAAAAAAATTTCCAAAAAGAAAAAAAAAAAAAAAGAGGGAAAGTGACGATGAGAAGACATATCAACATTATCTGAACCCATGGTCATGAAACAAAAGACATCGATAATGATCTCAAATACCAGATACCATAATTATTCTTTCCAGGTGGGACATCCTGTTTGACAGTTCCTTTAATCCCCTCCTTGGTTCCACAACAGTCAGGTTCTGACCTCACATGTGCCAGGGCAATGCACAGTGTGGCACCAGGAGCCCCACACCGACAGGGAGCAGCAGCAAAACCATTCCCACCGCTGCTCCTGCCCCCCCGCAGTCCCCATCATCCCTTCCCTCGCTCTGTAAAGGCTTTTGGAAAAATGGCCTTGGAGATCTTCACAACAGTCGAAGGATTTAGATATGAAATTGGTTTGGACAGTTTATTTATGCCTTCCAACACTCTGACATGTAGGTTTTTCATCTAAATTGCTACTCCAGTCTGATTAACTTTGGCAAGGATTTGATAAAAAGAGTCCTATTGATGGGGGCATATGCTTTTTATTCCACATTTTACTAACACAAATACATGCACAACCCAAATTTACCATGCTGCATCAGATTCCCAAGGTGCACAGCAATGTATTATACAATATACACTTGAAAACAATATTCCCAAATTGTAGTAGCTTTTTTTTTTCTTAATTATTAGACACAAATCAGTATGTTTTTTAAAAACAACTCCTGGAACAGTCTTTTAAGCTTAGCCATGTCACTAATGTGACCTAAGGTGGAAGAAGTGCTTAAGTGTAATGACATAAAGAAATTATTTTTCTTTTTTGCTTCTAGACTTTTGTTTCTAATTTTATGTTTACTTCTGTACCATGTTATATACAAGTTACACTTCTCAGGAGGTAAAATAAGACTCCTTCATATCTAGACATGATTTCCTATCACTTGAAAGAAAGAAAGGATAATATCTGATATGTTTTCTTGCCTGAGGGGCCAAATATTCATTTGATTAATAAGAAATAATTTGTGCTATAAATTTTTAATGCATAATTGGCACATTTGGACATATGAAATGGTGAGATCTCAAGTTTTAATTTTCTCTCCCTCTTTTCCAGGAATTCTCTCCAGCCTACTAAGTCATCAATAAATATTCTTGGAGTATACAGATCTGAAGCATTCACGGAACACTCAAAAGCTTGGTTTGGCTTCCTTTTCATCTCTACTGTTTCTTTTTCTGCAAAGGGAGGATTTGTTCCATTCTCAACAGAATAAATTCATAAATAACAGTGGATCATATTGTTTTATTAAATAGGTATAGAAAAATCCCTCACAACCATGCACATATATTCCTTTTCTTGGAAGAGAATGTACATACAGCAGTAACAAATGCTGAGGTAGCTCCAATGAAGTTGCTCATATACTTGCCAGAAAAGGTGCCTCCAAACAATTTCTGATCAGTGTTAAGACAAAAATTTGCGTGTTAGGAAAAAAAATTAATTTGAATCCATGGTGTTTTTAAAAATAAGAGATTTCCGATCTATTTACTGAATAAAGATGACATATTTATACTGAAATAAATTTAATTGTGTCTCTCCTCTTGATCCAAGACTGTAGAAATTGTAATATCTCATAATATGATTAATATTGTTCTTACTGTTTTAATCACAGACGGTTCATCTGCTACAATATTGCATTTGTTTGTGCAGATAATTGCCTTCCTTCAGAGAGTGGTCTGAATAATAAGCTGGAGTAATTAAAATAAACTGGCATAATTTCAGAGAGTATTGCCACTGTACAAAAGTAACCAACAGGCACATATTGGGGAAGTAAACTTCAGCATGACTTATTCACTCACAGATGGCAAAGGCATTTTATGGCATTGTAGTTTAATTTCTAGCATAGTGGGGAATTCAGCAAAGATTTGCCTGAATGTGCAGGGTTTGAAGAGTGTGAATGAGGAAGGTGTATTTTTTAGTATTTGGCTGTGTAGATGCTCACAGCAAGTTCCCTCCCCTCAAACATCTGGACGTTAACCCATCCCAAAGCTGTGCAGACACTGGAAAGGGATCTTTTTCTTTAGGTTCTTAGACAGGGCTACAACTGCATGCAGGACTAATACAGATTATTCCTTGGCCAGTTTTGGCATAAATCCAGCACATATGATAGGCTTTAGTCTTCTGCTTTCTCATACTCAAGAGAAGAACTAAGGTGAAATTCTTTCTATGTAATTTTACCTCCTAAAATTTACCTCTATTTACCCAGGCTCTCTGTGACCCATGGAGCATGAAGTATATGAAGAACATAATGCAAGCCTAACTTAAAACATCAGACAGATTCACAAATCATCTTCAAAAGGTGGCAATTCCTTCCCATTGTTTGTGGGGAAGAACCTACCGAAATGGCAGAAGCCTGGGCTTCCGATTTTTACAGGGTTAAGAAAAGTAAGTTTCTATATCCAGTCACAATACCCAAAGTACATTTTGCTTTACACCTTCCAATTACCATCCTGCCTCTTTATCCACTCATTTCCATTGATGCTGGGCACCCTTTGTAGAAAGGCTGTACTCTGAACCTGATGCTAAGTCGAGGTCCACAAAGTTGTTTGACATTTTCCCTTATCTCTATAAAATTTTATAGCTTCCTACATCTGCTCCAGTTTTGAAACAATCAACTAAAAATATGACCAGAAATAAGCATGGTATGATATTTTTTAGTATGATACTTAAATTTTAAAATAACCTTCTTATATTTACCACTTCCCAGCTTGTAAACTGAAAGCAGATATTATCTCAGCACTGTCAGAAATGCTTACCTTTCCACAGTCTCCACAGAATGGCTTCTGGCTATGGAAATAGGGTGTGAAACTCTGGTTTTTTTTAAAATGTATTTTAATCTAGTCCATATTTTCCATCACATCTACCACCCTTCACCTCAGCTTGCAGTTTTAGCAGCAATAATATTAACTTACTGACAAAATGACAGAATAACATCAGGTGAACTGCTGCTTCCAGCAGTGAGACAATTCAATCAGCCAATCCTTAATTAATTCAATATCTGCCCTTTTAACATGATACAGTTCTACTTTCTTTTTCCAGGATATTTTGCAGTACTTAATCAAATGTTTGAGAAAAGTTAAAGAGTAGTTAATCTTTTCGATTACTCCTCAAACTTCTAGAGTTATCAGAGAAAATAAATTGTTTGATATTTATTTTCCATAAAATAACATTGCTATTGATTATATTCCTTGGCCTTAATTATTTTTTAATTGAATACTGCATCAGTTTTCCATTATTTTACTTTGCTTAGGTTTGCTGGGAGACTAACAATCCACAGTTACTCATTCCCTCCCAGGATTTTGGCTTTGCTTCAGGGATCAAAGTTAGTGGCTAGATAAGGATATTTTCAACAAAACCTTTTGGAATTCCCAAGGGAATTGATCTGTGCTTTATCTTTGAAAACATATTTTTCTCATAGAGAAAATTTGCTTTATTTTAAAGTTCTTAATTGCTAGTGGACTGGGAGTTGTTTTATTATTTTCACTTGCTGAAGTACCTTGCCCTTCTTCCTAGATACTAAACCAAATATTTATTGAACATTTGTCCTTTAATGTATTAATAATAACTACTTTATTAGCTACAGATGTAAATGTCTTTCTCAAGTTTTAATATTTTTCCACAAATATGCTAAAAAATATTCTTTTTGTGTGTCTACTTGACCCACCTCAGAACTATTTACGTGTTATCTTTATCTTCCCTTATAAAGCCTTTAATTGCTCTGCCAGTTCAAGTAGATAATTTCCTCTTCTGTACGCTCTCTGAACCACATTAAAGTGTTCTTTTTCACTGATAGACAAGACTGCTTTCTGAGGTTATGAGTCACTGAAACACCCCTCATTTTTCATCTTCCTAATATTTGATTTGGGATCCAAAGTTAATATAAAATTAATAGATAATGTTTCCATTCAAAATAATCATATTTATACAGTATTTACAGGAATAAAATCAGCCATGTTTCTAACAGGCAAGGAAGAGGACATTAGAACTATATGGATGCTGCTCTAGGTCTCAGTATGGAGAACATCAGACACCAGTTGGAATTATAAGGCTGGAAAATGGGTAAAACTCCCTTAGCTCTGCCAGCTCCTTACTAAAAAAATATGCCTGATTCAAAACAGGATGAAAACCTGAACACTGTAACTAAATTAAGAGAATAATTTTTAATTAGTATCAAATTTTCTTCCTGAATATGACATATGTCAAATTTTCATGTCATTCCCTAGAATCTTGCTGTTATATTTCCAATCTGTAAAGCTCACAGTTGTTCTCTAAATTTTCATGAATTTCTTGCTCAGATGTTTTTTTTAAATCTTCCTGTCTTGTATCACATTGGACAAGATATCTACTTTATAGTTCCAAGAAACCTTCAGTTGTATGCAGAAGCCAAACTATTTGTTGCTTTAGTTGTTTTGCCAGATAGTTTCAAACAGTTTCTGTGTACAATCCCATCAATTTCTGTGTAATTTAAATGAGTTTATTTCTCTCTCCCTGGAATGGATTTCTGCTTCAAGATGCTCCTTCAGCTGCTTATAGTTCATCTTCCACATTCCAAATGTTGCTTTAATCCCTTGCTATTGACTACATATACTCTCTGCATTTGATTTGAGATGCATCAAAAAAAAGCTTTCATGTGATCTTTTAATTAGTTTTTATACTGGTCTTTAACCTGTCATTCATAGGTGACAATTTGCCAGAGCCAATTCTTCATTACCAGTCTCCCATAAGAATTTTAAAATCTTCAGCTAAAGCCAACAGCAAGGGCACAATCCAACACCATCTCTCTGTGCTATTTGTTCAGCATTGTTGAAAGTTGGGACCGGTGCTTAAAGAAAGCTTCCAGGAAACTCTTGACTAGTATTTACCAATTCTAGAAATTCTAGAAATTCTACTTGAGCCATGTTATCCATCTCTTTATGTTTGTCTCTGGAAATTTTGTCTTCAGCTGTGGTAGATTTTGAAGGTTTTGATTTTCACATATCTCATGAAGCAATGATGTTTTCACTGTGGTTTAGGCTAATGTCTTCTGATCCATTTGCTCCCTGATGCTGAAAGCCTAATCTGTTTATTTAAATCCATAAGAAATCCTGTCACTGCAGGTTGGAACTACTGTTTATATCATGTGGACATCTGTAAAATGTTCCCGATGATGCAGATTCACCTCAATCTACATGAAGAAAAAATGAAAACAATCCAAGGAGCAACACTATGTTGTGAGGCTGCATAAAGTCCTTTTGGAAAATTATGCTCAAGTTACAACACACAGATAACCTCAAAAGAGAAATACAAACCAAACCTACTTCTTTCTAAATTTTATGTTAAATACAGATAAAATAAAGTATTTGTGAGCTTAGATGACTCTGTGTCTTCAGGTTGTAAACTTGAAAGAAAAAGTGGTGGAGACATTAGATCTTCATAAATAAATTTAATCTTTGGAAAATATAAATTACTAAACTGTTCATTGCTCTCTTTAATAACCTGACCTACCTTTTCTGTTTCACAAACAATTGGCTCTGTCCACTAAAGTCTGACTTTGTTTTAGTCTGGAAGAAGATGAAAATAGAGAATTATTTGATAACTATTAATGCTCATTGTGTCTACTAATGAATTAAAAAGAAAGAAAAAATCTTGACTCTTCATGTTGTTCCTCCAATTTTGCAATGCAACTGAATGATGCATGCAATAGAGTAATTCTGAATTAATCCCAATAGAGCAAGCTTCACTCAGCTTCTGCGGGTTTTGTTATTCTTACTAAAATTATTATTCAATTTATTTTTAAATAAATATAAACAAATTTGAAAATGCTTCTTTGGGAAACCAGCATATATACACTGCAAGAGTTGCAGATGCTCAGTGGAATTAAAGCTTTTCTGAAGATCTGAAATTGCTTTGCAGTCCTCATTTTACCCAGGTATCCAGGTCTTCCTAAACCCTGAATTCATGTGCAATAATCCAGAAACCTATGTCTGTCTGCTTGCTCCAAGATGGATTCTTGGAGCAAGCTCTGCATTCTTGGATTTCTAGGAAATGCTCAAAAAAACAGCTTCAGGTTTGGAAAGACACCCGGAAGGCAAGGATGACTCAACAAATTCTCACACCTTTGCTAGAAAACATCTCATTAACTGCTCTGGTAAATATGATTAATAACTTGAATTTAAGCTTCAATTTAGTTTCACTCCAGTCTTAAGGGAAAAAAAAAATTTAGTTTCAAAATACAATTGCTGATAAATATATATGCAATGTACAAAATGCACAGATGAGAATTACTCAAAAATAGCATGAAAATCTGTGGCAAATGTCAGCAGGAAGAATTTCTTAAACCATTTTTAATCTTTCTGCACACCCACACAAAAAAAGCAAGCAGAAAACATAATTCATGTAGAGATAATTCATTGAATTAAATCAGGAAATACAAAGCAGAACCAAACTTTTCTGTGAAGAAGTGACTATAAAATGCATTTTTAAATCTAAATTAAAAGTTCCTCCCAGAACATCTACTAGCTCTAACTCTGGTGGTTTTCACCATCTTTTACTTTTGAAATTAATACCCACTATGAGACTGGGACTCCCCCTAGAAGGTCAGTCACCGTTTGTCTTTGCAGGGGAAGTAAATGGTGACTCTGTGTTACAGCCTTGATTTTGTCTTTATTTTCAGGAAGTAAAGCTGGGTATTAGGGTTAGGGTAAGGGTTAGGTTAGGGTTAGGGATAGGGTTCATGTTTGGTTTTGGGTTCGGGTTAGGGTTAGGGCCAGGGTTACAGTTAGTTTAGGGTTCAGGTTCGTGTTTGGGTTCGGTTTAGGATTCAGTTTAGGGTTAGGATTAGGGTTAGGCTCACCAGTTAATTAGGTAAAGTAAAATAATTCATGTGTCACACTATGACACAAAATAACTCATAGAAGTAGGCTAGATGTAAAAGGAGGGAAAAGAATTCAAAAAAGCTAACTTTATTTTCTGACTCTACTGTATATGCAAAAGTGACAGTGGATTGGAGGGTGAAACTGCCAGCTCTCCAACCACATTGGTCAAACCAATTCTCTTTCCCTACAAAAAAGAATGTAAAACAATCATTATTTACAAGAACATGCGTGAGAAAATTCAGTTGAAATATGTAAAAAAGGCATAAGAAACTTTTAGAAGAACTTTAAAACTCTTAAAAGAACAGGGCGATATTCATAGGCTTTCCTCTCCAAGTCCTATCTTCTGCCCAAGACAGAAAAGGTTCCAAAGATGAACTGTGCATTTTCAAACTCCACAGCTTTCACAGCAACCCTTGAAAGCATCATGTATTTTTTATTTAGCTGCAGCAAGGGTAACATTCAATTATAGAATATCATCTAGTGGATGGGACAGTTTCCTCTCTGGCCATTTCCTGCCTCGAGAGCATGAAAGTATGACCAAAGCTCAGTAGTGAAGTATCAAATGCTTCCTTCCTGCCAGAGGATGGCAGATCTTGAAGCAAGGTATCTTATGATCAGAGACTTGAATAATAACCTTGAGGATGGTGGGTGCAGTCATTCTTGAAAGTAATTCCACTTCCAGTCTTACCTAGTATGAAGAAGAAAAAGAGTCAGTGGTAGAGTCCTGAAAGGGATCTGAACCCCAACACAGGTGATTGTAGAGAACCAGATATTACCTAAATAGGGCAGAGTGGGCAAATGTTGGTATGTTTCCAAACTGCCTCTGAGTTACTCTAAGGATGGGAAATGTGAACATTTTATGCATCTTCCCTCAGGGCTGTGCCTCAGGTTGCAAGTTAGCTCTTAGAACAGCAGCTAAAAATGTAGAGATGACTCCTGCCAGGATAATTACATAGCTCCAGTGTCACATCTTTCAACAAGCAAAGTAATAGAGAGGAACTGGGAACCTTAAGGTGCAATATTGTGTCATTGCTTCTTTAGGTAGAGAGGAAGGAGATAAATGAGGGGAAATTTTACTTCAGACATACAGTATGTGCACAAAGGCTGCCGGGTCCTGCAGGGAATCCTAAAAACACTTTCCTTTTGCCTGAAAAGCTCAGGGGTCTGGTTAGACCTCAATGACATTTTCATTTTCCTGGTGGGAAAATAAAATGTCTCCAGGAGCGTAAGCTCACACTCTTAATAAGTAACAGGCTTTTTAAAGCACAATGTTGTGTGATGACATTTTATGCTGAGATGTTAACTCTTAAACCCAGAGAGCAAAAGATAAAATGAAAAGCTAGATACAGCACACATTAATATATGGCAGCCATAAAAATCAGAAAGGATGGATTGGCCCCTTATACACAGAGGTAAACATGGAAAATATCTGTTACAATGAATAGGGATATGCCAGTTTGGTGCTCGTGGGAAATGAAATCTGAGTCAAGAACCAATAGTTCAAAACTTACTTCTCCATAAGCACTATGGTTTCATACAAAAGAACTATCAATGCCTGTAAATATGTTATTCAGCCGCTGTGATCAATGCAGTCATTATCAACTTAAGCAGTTCTTGCTCTCAATGTAAAATTCATTTCTCCTTGCTAAATATCTATCAAGTGAAGATCTGAAAGAGAGCTGGGTGAGGGCAGGCAGCAAGCATTCAAAGAAATCAAAGAGAAAAGTGCCTGGAAACCTTTTAAACAAGGAAGCACTAGACAGCAACCTGTCTCTTCAGACTAATATAAAACTGTGTTAAAATCCGTGTGAGTGTGTTTAATGAAGACCTCAGCTGTGAGGTGAATAGATATATATCATCCCCTTGTACTGCTTTGAATTGCAAGATTCTAGTCCAGTTTGGGCACTGGGTACTTCCAAAAAGCTATAATCCTAATGCAGATATAAAGGTGTGTCCGTGTTTATACTTATAATGTGCATCATACACATATGTCTATTTCAAACAAAATTGTTCTCTAAGTAAACTCTTAATTTTAAATCTAGTACTGGATGTCATCTCAACATACTCCACTCTGCTTAAAGCAGGTCTAGTTTCATTACTTCCTATGTAGTGCATTCATTTAGAGAGATCTCACTCTCTAAATACACAATTTCATATATGTATATTTGTATATATGCAATATATATTATATAATATGCAATATATACAATATATAATATATACAAAGTACTGCATATAAAGGACAGGTATGACCTGATCCTTGAGAATGCTGCACTGAGACAAGGAACAAAATGCTTAACAGGTCTCTGGAAAAGCTCTGGAAGAAGAACCCCCTATCAGCACAGCCACAATGGGACGCTGCTTCTATTCATGGGTGAGAAGTAGGTGGAAACTGACTTGTTGCAATATCCCAATACTTCTTTATTGATGTTCTTAGAATTACAATTAAATACATAACTGGAAGAGATGCTGAATAGTCTTTAAAAATGGGATCAATACAGACATCAGTTCATAAGCTTAGAAGACTAGAAACGAGGAAAGTAAAACAAGACTTCAATTGAAAACTTTCTTTTGCACCATGATATCTTTTCTGATCCATAGCCCCTCACCTTGTTCAAGTTTTTCCTTCTCATCTAATTTCCTTCTTTATTTGTGTATTGAGTAATACCTTTTTAAAGGCTTTTGCAGAGGGATGTACTTTATTTCTTTTTATATGCAGTGAAGATTCCAAGGACATTTTTCATAAGAGCTTTTGACACCCATCCTGTGCTGCCTCCTCTCCAACTTTATGCACACCTATTCTCACCCCTGCAGCACCCATTTTTTTGTGCTGTTGTATACATATTAAATAGATGTTTTTAGAGGACGGCAAGGAACTAGTCTTAAACCGTTATTCATATTAAAAATACTTATCCCTTTTTTTAAGGTTTAACTTTATGTCAGATCATTTATATTTTTCACTTCTCTGCCCAGTCCCATACCAAGTTGCTGTGGCACAGTTGTAAAGGATCTGTGACAACAGGAACACAGAGTAGGTGAGGACAGAAATCACTGCCATTAGTGCTACTTTCCAGGGACATATCCATAAACTCATTCCTGGGAGACAGCTCCTTCCTTTCTCTGTTTCTGAAGATTTGTTTGATCCAGAACTGTACGATTAGGGATAGATTTGTAAAGTTTACAACACAACAGGAATTGAGGTTGTGAGTGTGGCTACAACAGAAATAAATCAATTGCCAGTGTAATGGAGAGACCCACTCATCATCCATGGAAGGCAGGTGATCCACAGAGCAGACAGAGCAGGAATCTTACCCTGAAGGATTTACAGTGACTGCTAGACTTTGGCCTGAAGAGGGTAGAACTAGCTCAAGCATCAAAGGGGTTTTTTTTAATACCATTATTTGTTCTTGTCACCCAAGGACATCAAGAAAAAGATTGGTAGATAATCAGGAGAGGTTTTTGACAGGCAAAAAGATAGATGATGGTTTGAGAGGTATAATATGGATATTCATTGCAATAAACTTAAAATAAACCACGGGAGAATAGTTGACATGAATTCAGACATCCTGAAATAGGCACACATTCTCACTGTATGTGAACATGTCAACTTTTGATTCTCTTCACATATAATTAACACACATTTTAAATAGTGTGCAACTTTTTTGAGAGGTAATTCCTTTATTAAGTCACTTCAAATTCTTCGGCACAAAATGATAATACATGCAGTGTCTACAATATCAGAAGGCTCAAAGTGTATGCAAGGAAAAAGATGGGAAAATATATACTGAGTGTTTTGAAAAATTACTCATAAATAAATTATTATGATTGAATTGTTGTTACTTGAATGTTTAATCCTCCAATCTATTTTCATATGTGAGAAATTATTGAGCAAGCCATGGATGATAATATCAGGGTTTAAGTCTAGGGATGTTAAGATTTTCTCACCTCATTCAAACTGTTAAAAAGGTAATTATTTGTTGCAGGTTTGGCTGAATTTATTGTATTTTTTACAACTATAGTAGTCATACATTTCTTATGCTGGTATGACAGTGGTACAAATGCAAGGATTATAAGGTAATGATTTCTGCTGTCCTATTGTATGTAAGATCCCACTTCATCTTAGATCTTGCTCAAGAATTTTCAAATTTTTACAATTATTTTCCACAAAAAAGAAGAAGGATTAAAAAAAGGAATACAGCGGCAGAATAGTGGCTTGTTTTCACCCTTTCAATAACAACAAATGCATTCTGCTGTGTTGTCTACAAAACTGCAACATAGCAATAAAACAGTGTTTATTTATAACAAATCATCATAAACATGCCTTCCATTCTTTTGTGGATGTAGCTCATGCAATTGTGTGCAGTGAACTTACACACCTTTGGCTGAAAAAGCCTCTGAAGTCCTGTAAATTACAGCCGTGAGGCACTGCAGTCACAGGGCTGGGTTTCCAGCCATAGCCAGACTTTATGTATGAATGACCTGGCATGCTGAAGTTTGGCTAACCCATGCAAAACACCAAAAGCAGTGTGTTATATATAACAGGTGTGCATGCACATTCACAACAAGAGGAAAACAGAAATCTCTGTTTGCAGCAAGCTAAACAAATTCATTAAACACTTCATCCAAACTTCTGAAACTTATCTTATTCCTAAATTTCAAGCAAAACAGTCTTTGTTCCACTAGATTTCAATTAATAGAACCATTACAATGCTCAGCTGAAAAAGCTTCAGAATAAAATTCTTTTCTGGTAGCACTTCCTCTAACAAGAACCTCCTTTCACACTAAACAGGCTATGGAAAAAATTATTTTTCAGTTATATTAATTAGCTGTACAACATTTTTTTCTCTTCATTCTCTAAGACAGTGGTGATCTCATTTGACACCAGCATGCAGTTCTTAAGAGAACTGCATTCTCTCCTGCTGCACAGACCTAAGTCCTTAGATAACACAGAACAAATAGCAATCTCTGCTATAAAGCACAGACAGGAGTCCTGGGAATACACCAGAAGGTAGACATATTAAAACATATGTACAATTTATAAAGACAGCATTAGGTGGACAGGGGAATTAAGAAGTACAAGCAAAGAAGAGAGGGTGTTTTACAAATGGGATTTGAAAAATACTGACATTAAATGAAGATGAGAAATGTTTCTTGAAGTACCATATTTTTTAACATCTACTGAATATTCTAGAGGGGGTGTTGTGAAAATATGTGCACATGGATGCTCACATACACACTTCAGGTGTGTGCACAAATACACAGCAGTACATACAAATAGTTCACAAATATAAATACACCTGCACACGGAAAGGGAAGGCAAACTGAAACCTCATCACCAAGTCATAAAATGTCAGAGATATTACATAAAATTAATGGTCCATGTTCTGAAGCCTTCACTCTGCTAAAGGTGTTTTAACTAAATAAGAATATCATGGTTTCATGCCACTGCTTACTAGTGATACAAAATAATTTGAAAATCTTGATAGAAGGGCATAGAGAAGGTTAGAGTGTCTTTTCAAAGTGCTTCTCTTACATTTATGGATAGAAAAACATAATGACTCAAAATCTTCAGCACGTTCATCTTTTGAATAGCTTCTGACAAAAAGGGGTGTAGGTTCACCACATACAAATGAAATAGACAGCAGAAACCACAGTGAAGTCTAAATTGATTACCTGAGTCAAGTTTAAGGTCACCTACAAGGGACCAAAGCCATAAGCCATATTTCCTAATCAAATCAATTCAGCTGAGCTTCTGGCTTTGACGTTTGCTTTCCCACCACATTCCTTCCTTTTTCAAACTTAAAGTCATGCTCAGTCTTTCAAGCATTGGAATTATGCCTGTAGCAATTTTGGGTGAAAAATCCTGTAACACCTTTCTGACATCCAGAGCATAGGCTTGCTCCTCTAGTTGTCCCTAAGCACACAGCCCCAGAAGGACAACCAACACATCTGCAAATAAGTTCCTAGAAAGACTTTTAATTCTACACATTGCAGCAGAGCCCAGACCCATCCTAATGTGCTCAAGGAATGAGTAACTGAAGACAAGCGGCCTTGCCAGGGACTGTGAAGTATAGCAGGAAAGAGACTGCTACTTGATTAATTTTTTATTGCAGCCCAGTCAGCTGCAAGCAGTGCACCACTCCTAGCTATTCCAGATGCTGGATGCCACCTTTATAACTCAGGAAAGTGAAGGGACACAATATTCCACCAAATTATCTATTTTGGCATAAATAGTCTAAATTGACATCACCTTTCTCTGCTTTTTATTTACATTTCGCACTGAACACACACTTTTTCTCCCCTATAATCACCCTGCTCCAGTCCCCTTCTTTTGCTAACAAAATAAGGCAGGACAAATAAGAAAATTAAAGTTTCATTATGACTATTAAATCAGAAGTGGATGTACAGATTTATGGGACTCAGCGGGCAGTTGGTACTGCTGCTTCATCAGGGCATCTCAGAGTGTTACTGTAGCACAATAGGAGGCTCACATTAAAAACTCTTATTCGTTTAATGAGCTAGATAAAACACAGTGATCATTTTTACCATATAGCTTTTTGGTGCTCCACGAAAGATGGCTGTAAAATCCCACACTGCTTAGATAACTAGCTCTCAGTTCTGACCTTCAGAGGTGAGTTTATAGAAAACTGTATAAATATTAAAATTAGAGGTGAGTCTGAACTGCAGAGTTCGTACCCAGATCTCATATCAAACTAGCCCAACACTTCAGTGCATTGGGAATGACTGATTTGGTTTGGGACCATCTCTAATTAAAAAAAATATATGTATCTAATAATCTCACATCATTCCCACTGCTATTTTTGCTATGTACCTTGCCCTAGGTCTCTCTCCCTTATTTCAGAAGCCTGAGTCATACATTTGGGCTTTGGAGAATTGAGAGTTACAGTGCTGGTAGCTCATAATGAATACATAGTGTCCTTAGGAGAGCCCATGCACAAGCAAAGAGCAAGAGAGAAGAAAAATGCAGCTGCAGTGAGAATCTACTCAAAAGTTGGCAAACAGAAAATACAACTAAAGTGATCAAGTCTCTAGTTAGGAAGCAGAGAAAATTCAACCAAGCTGTATTCATGGATAAGCAAGGGAAGAAACAACAATTAACTGGAGAAGGGCATCAAAGAGACATGAACAAGGTGACTAATTTATTCAAGAAGGCAGGAGAGAGGGTTATCCATTTCTACCTGTATGAGTTTGCTGGAGGCCCATGTCACTGGATCTGAGTGCTTCTCCCCACCCTCTGAATCAAGAATGACCTCCCTCACCACAGCCCCCAGGAGCAGGGCTTGGATTTCTTCAGGGACTGCAATGTCATGATCACTCTGGGTAAACGAAATACAAATCTGGAACACACGTCCAGAGGTATGATCCAAAGTGATAGCACAAACTAACACCATTTTAGTGGATTGATGAACAGCTGGGAAGATAAACCACATAATGTAAACTCTACAAGCATGAAATCAGTTGAGTTCCTTAGAAACATCTGATCTCTCCAATCCTTGCTGATGATACATTATGTCTTGTCCTGTCTGTCAATAGCCAGACACCAAGATGGGCAACAGAATCCAGGACAGAGTCATTTGTCTGATCACCTGACAGTTCATCCAGATCTGAAGAAATAATTCTGGTAATAGTGGAGCTTCGCAAACATAGAGAAATAATCAGTTAGGAGTTTCATCTTTAGACATCATGACTAATTCTTATATTTTCTACTCTATAGCCAAAGGTTACATTTCTATCAGATGAGACAGAATATCAGAATCAGTCTAACCTAAAATTGTAAGATTCTCAGCTAGGATTACTACAGGCCAGAGCTCCCCAAGCAAAAAAAAACTCCATTTGTTTAACAGAACAGAGCCTCACCAGTTCAGGATCTTCCCTGGCAATTATTTTTATGTTACCTGAAAATCGACAAATATCACTAAAAATACTCTTAATAAATTAGGATGTATTGAAGTCTTCAGGAAAAGCCAGTTTATGTCTAAGGAGAGTGAATTGGTCAGGAAATTGGTGTATTTTTCCTACAATGTTGAGATTACTTTATTTATATTTCCCTTAGTGTGTGTTTCTAAACTATCCCAAAATAATTTTATTTTTCTGTGAGGAAACCAAAACTTTCTAAATTAAATAAATGCATTCTGAAAACACATAACATTTTTTTTTTAAAGAACTGCTTACCCTTAAAAAATTTTAAGAATTTTTCAAACCAATCCTACTACTTATGGAAAGAGGGCCAGTAGCTGGTAGGCAGCTTATTGGAGGCTGGTTGTGGTTTTTTTTTCCCTATATAATGTGCAGTGTAAATGATCAAAAGGATTGCAGGAGGAAGGCAATTCATGATTAGCTTACTGTAACACAAATTAATGGTAGATGAAAGGAGGAGAATGTATGGTATAAGTAATAGGGGCCATAAAAAGAAGAAAAAAAAATAAAGACACTGAATTTCAGCAGAGATAATTTGTGTAGACATGCAAGAAGTGTTCACCGAAATCAATGGAATGAGGCAACAGAGGTAAAGGACACAGAGGAGAAATGGGAAGTGTTCCCAGGTAAATTAATGTACACCCAAAGGGCTGTGAGCTACCCAGCAATAAATATGTTTGAAGGGGGGAAGAAGCAAATGGATGACCTATGTAGTGAAAAGAGTAATCAAATGGAAAGAAAAGGCACATGCAAGGAGTAAAATAACAGATCTAGAGGAAGGAGATTATGATTATAAATGTTTCCGACTTTTACTTACTAAGAATATTAAAAGATGAGACAACTGCCTGGATGAATGAGGAGGAAAGAGAAAAACTCCAGTTTTCAAACTCATAGTTCTCTTCAGTCTTCATTAGATGAAAAATATAAACAAAATAAATTAAATATAATAAACCAAAATATCAAAATTCTTCAAAGTGTCAAGTAAGGGTAATCACAATCCATGTTAGTTTACAGAGACTGATACTGTGCCTTAAAGAAAAAAACCATTCCTATTCTGTTAAATGGAGGGTTCCAGAAATCAGTGATATTATCTACTAATCCTTCTTTCAGCAAAGCATGGATATAATGAGAAGTTGAACCATATACTATAAAATAATGTCTTCCTGTGTTTCTCAAAATTGAGACTAGGAAGCACATTATGATATGCTAGGAGTACAAATGACCTGTAAAGAAAGATGTAAATTCTCATAAGAAACCACACCACAGCTAAAGCAAAAGTGACTTAGTTTTCATACTCCTAAGCAGGGTATTTAATTTCCACAAAATGCTGTGCAGTCAGCTTCTGTATGCTCCTGTATCCCATAAAAGAGCACCTATTCATACCTTATTGCCCCACTGCAGAAGGACTTTCTCTGTAGCTCTCATTATGCCATAAGCTCTCTCTCTTATATGGAAATTAGTTTTGCCTCCTCTGATGCTAAGGAGTATAATGCTTAAATTATTTAATTCATGTTTTTTGGAGGAATTTAATGTTTTGCTGAAGACTTCCCCAGAACACTGTAATTGTACAAAGAGATAATTCTTTGCAAGCTCAGGTTAGACTTTGGGGGGAGGGATAAGGAGAGAAGAAAATAAAAGACAAAATCAACATCCAATGCTGGAAAAACTATTGATCAGTTGGGTCATTCTCTAAGCTCATTTTATTCTCTGTGTGAAGGAAAACAGTTTTCTAGGAATAAAGGATACTCTTAAGGCAGCATCTTAATGCATTTCTACAAAGGGGTATGCTTTAAATCCTCAAGGAGCACTTAAAATCCTCATTTTTTAAGACACCCTTTTAATACAGCTTTGGAATATGCACATAATTATTGCTTTATGCTGCAGTACTGGATAGAAGCAAGAAATAATGGTCAGCTGGGCTAGGTGCTGAGCTAATAATAAGCCATAGCCTGGCTTCCTACTGAGGGGCTGTCAGTGCAAATAGCCAAAACAGACTAAAAAGACAGGATATATTTGGGAAACCATTTCACAGACATGGAACAGACCCACTGAGAGGCTGAATGACTTGCCTAGGGTAACATTAAGGGCTTGATTCCAGACAGAAATACAAAGCAGATTTCCCAAGTCAACGACTAGAACACAAAACATCCTTCCTTTCCACTGCAGCTATGCTCTTATTTCCAGTAACACCTCAGGAAAGCCAGAGTTTTAGAGGCAGGCATTTCCCTTTTCTTAGGAGTCTAGTTAGAATTATAAATACCAGGCTGGGCTATAAAATTCCCGTCTCTTACGTTTCTCCAAAAAACTGGAGACATCTTCAGTCCAACTGCGATGCGTCATTTTGTCAGATGGTGACACTTGGCACCCTGGAGTAGGCAGAGGCTGCATGACTCAGCACTGAAGTACAGAAAAGCACCTGGCAGTGCATGAAAAGAGGGAGGAATCTGCAGAGAAGGAGACACTTCATTTTAAAAGGTACTTAATGCAAGCTTTTGCCTCTGGAAGAACACGTCATATCTCTTTCCACAAAAGCCATCTGCCTCCCTCCACGCCTAGGAAAGCACCCTTCTGCACAGCTGGAGTGCTAATTAGAGCAGAGCTTTCAGGTCTTAACTAACCACAAATTGTGGCTCTGCCCCAGGAACGAAACATAATCAAGAGCTAATGCTTTTGAATTCTAGTGGTCTAAATTAACAATAGTGAGCCATGAAGTCAGGAATTAGCCCTGGGTCATCTAGTGGCTTTCAGAGGAGAAGACTCCTGGCCTTCAGGAAATCCTGACCTGCTTGATCATTTTGGCCCGGGAATGTGAAGGGAGAAATGGAACAGTGAGGTCTCTCTGTTTCCAGTGGTGCCGCACAGAGCTTTTAGCAGCACCATGGCATAATAAAAATGCTGAGCCAGAACATGAGCTCCATGGCCATGATGTGCACCTTGCAGTGGAAATGCAAGAAGCAGCGTCTGTTAAAAGTGTGTGGGAGGAAATCTTCCTGACAGTCCTGGGCTCTTGGCTCTCCTTTTCAAAAGCAGAGCAGTGCCCAAAATAAGCTTCAAAGCACCAAGTTCAGGAAAGGATATCCACTTAACAGAAGAGGAGAGGAAATGGGAAGATGCAGAACAAATGTGACATTCTCCTTCCTTCTCAAGCTTCTCTTTCTGGTGCTCTCTGCAGCTATTTTTAGGGAAAGGATCTTGGATCCAATATAGTTTTCACATCCTTCTTAGGCAAGATCACTGCTCCTTGCTTGACTTTGAGAAAGCATTCTTTAAAGCCGCAGCTAAAGAGAAAAATCATTACGTGATCTGCTCATCAGTGCAACTCATTCAGGAAGATACTACAGCTGTTCACATTTGAGCTGCTGTTTGGCTATTTTGATGTCCTATGGCTCAAGTCATGCTTCAAAATATTATGAAATAATATATTTTGGGTGGGTTTATTGGCTATTCAGTCCACCCACAACTGCAAATCTCTGGTTCTGATTGAAACAGAGGAGCACTATCACTCATAGGCTCTGCCAGGGAGGGAGAGATGTGAGTGTCTACCTACTCAGCAGCTCAGAGTTGCAATTACAGGACACTTAATGTTTAATCATTTACTTTGCAGCAATAGCCATGACAATGCAGCAATGGGGTGTGGGGTGGTAGCAAGCCAAGAAAGTACCCAGAATCCTAGTGCTGACTTTCAGACTCCGTGCACTTTCATTTTTTTCCTACCTGCACTTGCTAAATTAGATCTAAAGCTAATATAACTACCTGAGCTTCAAACATACCTTGGGAATGTGGAATGAGCATACCCTTAGGCAGAGGAATGTTGGGAATGAGAACAACCTTTGGTAGCAATGTTCAGTTCTAAAATTAGGTATGTAACAGCTGACAATAAGCATTTTTGCAAAGTATTGCTTTCAGATCCTATATTGGAACAGCTGGATTCTCTATCATTTTGCTTCTAGAGACAGTCTTTGGATTTCCAAAAACAACTAATGCAAAACTCATCAACTACTAGGAAACTGACTGCTAAAGATTTTATTGTTTGAAAAAATATTTACAAATTCATTCATTTAAAAATAACTTTATCCATCCAAACAGAGATAGGTGAGTTTTATTCTGAAGACTCTTGTAAAAGTATCTTCAAATTAAACCTGTGAAATCTTGGAAATCTGACATTTTTTTACTTGCTTGATCCCTTCTGAGGTTTTCAGTAATTGCTGGTTTGGGGGTTTTGTTTGGTTGGTTTTTGGTGTTTTTTGTTTCTTTTGGTTTTGTGGGGGATTTTTTGTTTGTTTGGGGTTTTTCGGTTGGTTTTGGGTTTTTGTTGGTTTTTTGGTGATTTTTTGGGTGTTCATGTTTGGTTGATTGTTGTTTTGTTGTTTGTTTCCTGAACCACTTGGAAATACAGAAAAAGAAAGAAAATATAATAGTTTTTCCAGCGGTGGATAACAATGCATTTCAAGCCTGAGGTGAACATTTAGTTCAGTTCTAATTTCATCTGAACCAGTCTATCCGCTGCTATCAGCAACCCAAGGCAGGAATGGAATTGCCAGAAGACAAGGGAAAGGGAAGTGGCTATCATTACGAATAAGGATTGTATCACAGAAACCCTGGATTTACAGCAGAGAGAGTGGCAGGGCTTCTCTCTATATGTGCTTGTGTGCTTGCACTTCTGATTGGTAAGAGAATTACATCTGTAGTCCTTGTTTGCTTGCTGCTGGATTGTGGCTTTCTTATTATTTCTCCCAGCTTGTTTGACTCCCAGACCACAACTCAGATTGCAGAGATGATTAGAAATAGCTGCTTACACGAGAGCTAGGGGGCTACAGACAAAACTGAAATGTGTTACAAAGTAAAGAAAATAGAATTCCTATTTCTACTGTGTGTTATCTTCTTCAGTTCCTTTATCCTTTTATTTTGGTTTAAAAATGAACATTAAAAAAGTTAAACATAAAATAAAATCTGAAATTCTTGCTTATATGCAAACAACCAAAGGCATATATTTATTTCTGTGGCATTCCTACATATGGTATTTCAGAGGTAGTATCTCTATACACTCAGAAAAATAAGGAAATTAATTTCTGTGGCTAGCCTTTTTTTATCTATGGCATTAATGAAGATACTTTATTTAGATTTTCTACAATCTTTCTCACATTGTTCACACCTCAAATCTGCATGTAGCAATACTAAGCAGAGACTTTTGGCTCTGGTCCCAGAGGAAAGCCCCAGCACAGCTCTTGCACCAAGCCCTTGATTCTGTGCAGAGGCTGATGCTGGGGCAAGGCTGAGGGACCACTCCCATAGGCAAAGAAGTCTATTCCTAACACGGCTGACCCAGTAGAAGAGGAAACATTTCATCAACACAGACTGTGTGAAGCATGGCCTCTGTTGAGGAATAGGCTTTGGTCTCCAGGACTGACAGCTAAGACACTTTGTGTAAACAAAACACTATAAAATCCTTATTTTCATGCAGTGGTGAAAATGCAGTAGCCTCAGGTAGCCCTCCATCCTCACACTCTGTCAGACATCAGGCATATGTTTCAGTACTCATATAATGTCTACAGAAAAAAAAATTCAGCCTGGATCCCTGGATTTCAAGCATGTATATACATGTATAATTAATCTTGTTTGTCATTGATCTTATTAAGGGATAACCTTTTTTTGAGCTAAACAAATAATCATGGTCATTGCATAAAATGGCAGTATTATCCTCCACTTCAAGAGGATTTCCTTGGCAAGGTGTATTCATCTTTGAAGCAAAACTTCCATTGATTTTAGGAAAGCACAGATCATGCCACAGATGACGTCACTGCAGATGAGTGAGAAGAATCTGGCCCTGGATTTGTTTAAGCTTGGCTGCAGGGAGGATGCTACTTTGGATGAGGGGTGCAGTTAGGAAAAAGCCAATTTCCACACTGCACTTGGTCCATGTGAGTGCTGGAAGGGCACTCACAGATCATTTGCCACAGAATGGGACAAGACAGTCCTAACCTGTGACTGCCAGCTCAGCTGCACAACCACTTCAGAAGGACTTTCAGTCCTAAAATGTAAATGCCTCTGTTTTCTCTAAATTCCCAGCAGTTATTGAAGGAATTTTTTTGTTGTCTTCATGTTCTTTCAACAAAATTACTTTTCTTAGAGGTCTAGTGTACGCTTATTCAACTCTTAGCAAATCAGCATAAATACAGGAAATTATTTTTTATGCTTTGACTATTCTTATTTTCTGCAGAATCAGTGATAAAGAAAGAAAATGCCAATTTATTTTGGCAATGCGTTCTTGATTAGCATCCAAATATTGGGAAGAATCTGAACATTATTAGGCAGAAGTTCCTGACAAAACACACTTCCACAAGTCAGAATAAATTTTGATTGTATCTGTTGTGATTTTTTGTTCTTTTGAATGAGTGCCTTGAACCTTTGAGGCACTGAGAGTCACTTCAAACTCTTTAGGTCTGTCCAACAACAGAGATGTCTGCTATGCTATTTATGCCCTCTTAATTCTCCAGTAGGAGCTGGATGCTGAAAAGGTGTGATGGAGGAAACATGTATCCAATAAATTCATTCTGAATTTATACATATATTTCCTCTGAAACAAAAATATCTGAAAATGTGTACATGGTGATACTTCATAGGGCTTTATTTAAAATGTCACAATGCAGACTAATACTTTCTTTCAAGGACAGGCAATAAGAGCCTGGCTTCTCATGGCTTTTTGCATTAAGTAAATTGGCAACCCACTATAGTAATTTAAAACATGCATCTATTGCTATTTAGAACTATTTTCTGATACTAAAATTTGTTGTCCATTTGTTTCAGATTTTGAAAGAAAGGATTTTTCTTTTGCAACTTAAATAAAAGAAATCCCAAAATAATGTAGCTGTAAGGGTTAAAGCATGGAGGTGTGAGTTGAAACCTCAATAAAAACAGTAAACGTTTAAAAATTGCCATTTATGGGCTTTGGATCAGTTACAATTTGGGTTTCACAGGATGTTCTTTTCGTTCAGAAACATCCTGGCATAATCCACAGAGGCAAAAATGTCCATTATGAAGAAATGTAAAGTCACTAAATTGATTTCCTGCTGTATTTTAATGACATTCTTTTGCATTTACAGCCAGTGGCCTGAGCCAAGAGGGTCATTGGTGTCCTAGGTCTTAAAAACAGTCAGAAACTGCATATACTAAAATACATAGGTTCCAAATTAACAAGGCAGACATAAAGCTAGGAAGCTTTAAAAGTATTTTCTGTGTTCTTTAAACCCAAGCAAGTAAAAATAATAGTGATGCAATGATTTCAGACTCTGAAAATACTTACTATTAAAGTGAATCCTTAACTTCTATTAATATCCTAAATGTTTTTCCAAAATTTTACATTGCCAGTTTCTTATATATTCACATGAGGATTTAGCTTCAGAGAGGACCTTTAAACAGAAATCTAGAAACAATATTCTTGATCATTTCAAACAGCTACATCACCATTTTTAAAACAGAATATGGGTTTTGTGTCTCAGAGCCCAGCCAATAGATTAATTCTGAGAAGGTGCCACTATTTTGTAATCTGCATATGTGCATACTGGGGTCTTTCAGCCTCAACTTGTACCTATTGCTACCACAGAGACCTGTAAAACTTTGTCCTCTCACAAGGAGAAAGACTCTTGAAAGACTTGTTTTAAAGTATTTTAAAAAACCTTATTGTCTTAATAATGCTGTCTATTTACATTGGGGTTTTTAAACACTGGATTTTCTTTAAGATTTAAAAGCATTTTTTGAGTGCACCATTAAATAAATATATCTGTACCTCTATATTGAAATAAAAAGCTGTTTATTTTAGTATAAGGAACCATGAAAGTCCTAGGAGCACACAGTATGAATAAAATCACTATTTGCATTTGTTTTGTTATCAGTGATAATTTCTAGCAAGTTTTCTTGTGAGATATTGATTGGATTATTCCTTGTCTTATGTCAGGAAATGAAAGCTGGTAGCCATTTTGAAGAAGGATTTCACAAGCAAACTATGACATTTTTCCTGTAGATTTCTGTTTTAAGCAGCTCTCTTTCTATCATGGGACTGGACAGTCCATATGTCCTTTAGGACACATATGTAGTAACATGTGCTGTTACTATGACTGACCAAAGACCAAATGCAGTGACCAAAGAAAATTTCTGGAAAAATGCAGGAACATTTGAAATTATTATTTTCTAAAAGGAAACAGTCAACATCAAATATATATATGCAGATATGTACGTATGCACAAAAAATATGTGTTAAGTGTGAAAACCTGAGACTAAGAGAAAATTTTTCAAATGTTGTTTTGAAATGCTAAAAATATAGCTATTTCAAAATGAAATATTTTTTTCTCTATTGCAGCGTTCCTGAAGAAATATCCTAAAAATTGCTGATATTTAGATCATTCTCATCCCCTTTTTCAAAGAAACATATGTCAGATTATCAACCTTTCCAATGGAACAGGAATTTTGAACAGCTTTAATCAGTGCAATTTTCATTAGCTTGTGCTCTGATGTTTATATCTGTCTTCAAAATAATTGCTCTTGGCTTTTTGTCACTCATAAAAAAAAAAAATAAGCCTGGAGTCCAGAGATAAGGGAGAGATCTCAGGAGTTCACCTAACCCATTTCTCCTCAGTACCATGTAAACCTGGTACAGGTGTTATCAAAAAACTACCCTGTGCAATGATTTGCTTTTTTTCCAGATGGGGAAGTCACCGTGTATTGTCCTAAATTTATACTTGCTCTTTCATCACCAAGTAAGGATTCACCTGACCTAGTCTATTGTTATCAGAAAGTTAGGCACCCAGTTGAAGCTAATCAGCCATTTTCTGTCTAAAATTAAAGCAGAGAAAGATTTATCCACTGTGGAATATGCAGAAAGACATGTTATGATGTTATGAAGATAAGGGACAAGTGAGGGAGAAGAATGAAATGGAATTAGAAGATCCTGCATCATCTTTGGCCTAATAAGATAGTAGCAAGGTGTCCACCCACAAGCAAGTGCCCTCAAATAACATAATTAACATCTTAAAAGAAAATGTTAATGAAAGCTGAAGGGCAACAAGGGAGCAGGACCAGTCAATATTAAGTGGTGAAATAAAAAACTAAAGAATTACTTAGGATGTGAAGGGAGAAGTAAAGGAACTTAGATGCCTACAATCTTCTTGACTTTTCTGAACATCAGCATGAAGTAAGTGAACTGACAACTCCTTTTGCTTTTGAACATCCTTTTCCCTGTTCCATCCTGAGTCATAGAGTCAAGTTCTATATCAGTGCTATAAATTGCAGAAATTTTGTACATTTTGCCTCTGTTCAATATAAGTAGCTTCAGTGGCCTCAAACAACCTTCAGCAAATAAGTTCAGGATGTGCCTTGTTCAATATACTACAGAAGATTCTGAGCTGTAGGAAACCCATTAAATAATCAAGCTTTTACTTTTTTCCTTTTTTTTTTTTCCAGGCGAGACAGAAAAAAAGGGAAAAATGAAGACATTCCAGAACACTGGACTGTAAGAGCAGATTGGACTACAAGAGGAGATAGCTTAGTGAAATTCAATTTTTGATGGAATTGCATGAGAATCCTTGTCTACCGTGTGGATTCTAAATTCAAGCTACACTAGTTATGGCATATAAGAAAATGTGAAGATTTTCTTGTGTGAAAATTTACTGAGATTTAATAAAGAGCTGGTGCAGATTAACCTCTGAATCTGCGAATCATTTCAGTTGCTGTATTTCACAAGCAAAATATGAATGTCTGTATAGTGCCAGTGAAAATTAGATGTTTGATTTTTATCAGTGGAAAGATGGACATAATGATTACTGAAAGCTAGAGACAGGAGAAAAAGACAGAACTGACTTCTGGGTACTAATATATTGCATGTCCAGATTTCATTAAACTGACTTTTATAATTTCGTTTTAGCAACATAAGCATGAGTGAAAAAAAAAAACAGTAAATATGAGAAATTGCTTATTTCAGAATTGTTAAAATTGTTTAAACTTCCACGCTATGAATTAATCTCCATAAAATTCTGCAATATAAAAACTTTGGTATATATGAGTTTTTTGAAATTCAGGCAACATTTGGTCATTTATTTGGTCAATATGTATCAGCAGCATTTAGAGATTCAGAGACATAAACTATGATCCATGCTTTATAGCCAAGATCAAACAGTAACCAAGTGTGAAAGGAAAAAAAAAAGAAAACAATTACATTTTAAAGCAGTTCAAAGATGCCTAGATTCCTAGATACAAATACATGTGTATTTTACATATGTATTACCTCCCTATATACAATAAATATCTTAAGGATGGTGAATGTATACATTTTTCTCTATCATTCTCTAAAAACAAAAGTTAAAAGAAAGTTAAGGTAAACTCTATTTTGGAACAAACCTCTTTGACGAATTTTACTCAAATGCTGTTGATGGAATTATTTGCACTTTGTTCTTTCTGGGAAGTCAAGATGCTTTTTGTTTTTTTGTATGTCCTTTAAACCACCAAATTTAATTGTTTTCTTCCCTGGCTATAATGAAATAAGAAGATAATGAGTTTTTCATTGTTCACTAATTGTCTACTAAAGATGAGACATAGTCAGCCAACTGTAAATTGCTGCTTTACTGTAATGTTTGGATATTTCAGTGCAAATAGTCACAAATACATCTGTTCCTGCATAAAGTGAAATGCCTGTGTTATGAAAACAAGCTGATGTAGACAGCAATAAAATAATAACTCTGGTGACTTCTGTTGATTAGGATTTGGTGTATTGTTTGAGTTGCTTTTGACATCTCAGAAAATTGCTGGCATGTTTCAGCACCATAAAGACAGGTGATATTTCAGCAGCTTTTCTTGCTCTATAGTATTTAGAATTTGAAACCTGGAACTGATATTCACAGATAATATAAATCCTAGGATCTATGTTACTTTGCAATGCAAAATGACAAAACCTGTTAAGGCTCAACAGGCATCATGTTTTTCTTATCTTGGATGGTTCTAAAAATAAAGGTTCCCAAGATGAGTTAAGCATTAAAGTTATGTTAACTTTGAATTTCCTGGCATGTGTCTTCTCAGCTTTTTTCCTATCTGTTTTTAGAATGGGGTAGATTTAACATTCTAATCTGATCCAAACTTCCCTCAAGGATCCAGATAGAAATTTTAACCCTATTGAGTATAATGGCAGTTTTAGTATTGATATAACACTGACTAGGATTTCATGTTAAAATTTTCAATCAGATCATCCATAATGTATAAGTTTCAGTTCAAAGGCAGAAAATGACTGTTTCATCAGCAAGCCCATTTCTCTCTGGAACAGGGAGGTGTCAGTAGACAATGTTTCAAAATGGACTTGAACCAAAACTCATAAAAGAAAAAAGAGTCCTTGTGTAAGAAAATGACTGGCTCTTGTAGATTTCTGGTGACTTTGACAATATTCAGTATGACCACTAATTCAGAATTATACTGGTTCTTCTTAACAGTCCAGTTTCCTGTAATAAAATACACAACCTACCCCATTTGAAAGAGAAACATGTTTAATAGTTAATTAGTGACCACAAGATACTGTACCATGATTTCATAGGAGAAAAACAAATGTTATTTAATTGAAGCAACCATTTGCTCTGTCAAAATCTGGCTTTAAACATTTTGACTTAGATTTTATTATTATTATTACGATGCATTTTGAGTTCAGATTATCTAAACTTAGACTGATTTTATTTTTTTTTTCATGAGTCATTGAATTTGCACGTTGTTTCTTTATTTTCTGAGCCCTTGCACCTTTTATTTCTGTTTCATTAAAGAGAAAAATGAAAGCAAGGATAGTTCACAGATTGGAAATTGCTGTGATAGCAGCACCATTTTAATATTTACTCTTATTTTGTATCTTTATATATTCATATACATCTTATCTATAAATATGAATATTTTATGTAGATTTATGTTACAGGCCATATTTGTAGTCACTGGCATCAGGTGCATGATTTTGGTAAGAAGGGACAAGGAAAGGTAACAGAATTAGCAGGGCAAGTGCATAAATGCTTTTAAGAATAAGAACAAACTAGGGGGCCAGACAATCACTGCTACATTTATTATTAGCCTCAAATACAGAGATGATCTTGGGACCATCTCTGAGTGTGCTGTTTGGAGAAGGGATAGTATTTTTCCTAGGATTTATGGTTTAATCAAGGCCTTTGAGTCCTCCCAAGCCAATGAACATTCAGTTTATAGCAATCATTTCTGGCTTAAGGCCAGAGTTGTAGCTCATTCTCAGAGCAGTGAAGAAACAAATCTTTTCCAACTGAAGCACCTGCAGCAGAAGAGGTCCCAGGTCCAAAACCAAGCACACTGTTCTCAGGCAGAGGCTGCTGCTGCCTGTGACTGAAGAAACAATGAGCTAAATACTACATAAATGCTCACTATGAAGCAGAAAAAAAGGATTTTATATGCTTAACAGCATGAAGAATAAAACAAACATAAAGTCTCAAAAGGGAAGGAGCAGAAATCACATTAAATCCAAATTCACATTCACCCCAACTCTCTTCTTGGTATTGGGGTGGTTGAGAGGGAGGACACACATCTATCCATGTTTCTCCACAAATGAAAATTCTGTGAAGATCTTGCCAAGCAACCCAGGAATCTCCAGAAGATATGATGTCTGTGACAGAGGGCAGAGTTAAAGCAGCTATGATAAGACTATTCTGAATTCAACTACACAAACATTTTCCATGCTTCCTCAATATTAGTGGGTTTAATAACAGCAGTGCCTATACATAATACTTCTTCTAAATGTGTGTGCTTTTGCTACTTGCAGGGGCCATTACAGTTGCTCATAGTAAAACAGATCAACATTTTTTTCATCAGCCTATGTCCATTTCTCATTAAAACTCTGCAGGGATTAGAACTGGTTTTTTTTCCTGCCACAGAGAACCTAAAACACAACGAGTGAGCTAAACTCTTTCAATGACTTTGTTACTTGTCTACTTGAAAAATATAATTAAAGGAGTACCAGGAAAAACATACATGTGTGTAGGTGGGATTTCTCTTTGCCTAGTGGTGAAGAGACTATTTGAGTTTATGCTCAACACTTATTACCAGGCAAACACTACTAGTCATGATCGTGTTTACTGTCTGGCTAAAAGCAGAAACCCATTAAGGAAAATACTTGGCATCATTTGTAAAGTTCAGCCTATCTTCAGCCCTGTGCTGGAATGAGATTCTTTTCTGTTGATTTCTCAACAGAAAGGGCTTGTCCATAACAAAGAGTTTGTTGTCTCCAGAGGATCTGGTTTTGTTTACTGTTAAGGCTGAGACTTTTGCCTTAAGCTGGCCGGGCTGTTTCCAGTGCTGTGGAGAGGTTGGTTTTAAGGCCCACCAAAGGAGCATCACTACAGCCCTGCTAGTGTAGGTTGCTGGATGCATGCTTTGAATTATTGTGTCTCTGCAGACCACAAACCCTACTCAGCTACTGCCAGTGAAGACCTCAGAAAAATGCCAGGCCATTCTTCCAATGCTTTTTTCTTTTTGTCCAACATCCTGAGTTGAATTTTGCTTCAATTAATTCCTGAAGGTGACTTCTCATGAAATGCAGAAGAAAGAAAATATTAAAAGAAAAAAGACAGAAAAACTTTAATTAAATTTCTTCACATAGGGTAAAAGAAAAAAATGTGATTCCTTCGAAAAAACATAACACTTTTTTTTTTGTAATCCTTTTTCTTCCCTCTAGGACCTTTATTTATTGCATATTTCAGCAGCTACTGTCAGGTGATGAGTCTATCAAATAATAATGTAACTGCTGACTTCATTTATTAAACTTCACAAGGGCCAGGCATGGAGTGTATATAGAAAAATCACTATCTCTGGATGCCAACGATAATTGCAGCTACAGTTACTGTGAAGGCAGTGGAGTGCTCTGCAGAGTAAATGAGCTAGGGTTTTTTTCAGTAGATAAACATCCTGTTGTAGTTCTGAGTGAGTGGAGAGATAAACAACACAACTGTTTAGAAAATGCTCTCCTTACCATTTGACTAGTTGAAGGGAACAGGTAGGAATTATAAAGTCAAGTAAAAATGTAGGAATGATTATCGAACCCTGATCAATAAAGAGATACATGGTCTGATTTATCTCCAGATTAACACTACATGGAGAATGAATTTTCAAGTTACATCTCTGCATTATTCAAAAAATACCTGTGTCTAGCACAGCCTTCTCCTCTGCCAAGGCTCTCCTCAGTGCATTCCCATCTGTATCTTCCAGCATTTATGACTCCCATATATCACTCTGATTTGAGGGGCTAAGATCAATGCAACATAATATTTAGAAGAATTTCAGCAGGGAATGAAAGACAGAGGATAGACAATTCATTACAAAGAAAAATTTGGGCACAAACTGTAGAGGTCTTGTTTTCATGCACAGACAAGGTTCAGATTCAAGCCTTGAGGGGTTTGTCACGAAAACACTAAATGAGTAAAAATGCCAATCTTAGGACACTGCAAAGCAGCAGAAAGGGAGTTGCACCCTGCAGTTTACAGATTCGTTCCTGGGCACTCTTCCATTCAGTGAGAGTGAACAGACCTGACATTGTTCTGGCAGCTGGAAAGTCATTCATCCCTCCACTTGAGGTCAGTGCTAGAAATAGCCAACAATGGGATCTCCACACCCTTTTCAGAACCTCCTCTCTTGCTTTTGCAGGAGATGCAAAGGAATTACTGAGTTCTGCCGCCAGTCGTAAGAGTGCCAGAGTGGGCAGAGTTCAAAGGCTGCCTGTGCTTCCTTCCTCTCTGAAAGACTTCTGCAGCCTCAAAGACTAAGGAGAAGTTTAATTGTTTACCAACATCAGTTATAAGCTTAGGAGCACTCTTCATTACAAGCAATCATCCTTTCACTAGGGCCAGTTGGATCAGACTGTTCATTTGTGGCTCAACTTCTGAAGCAACAAAATGGCAATAATATTATTTCCCCATTGTGTATCTCAGATAGAATGTATTTTAGCAGCACAAAGATGCTGTTTTGTTATTATCCGTCTTATGATAGGACAAAAGGTTGAAAGAGTTGTTATTTCTGAACGTATTTGAAAGCAAAAATTATTGTCTTTTTTTTTTTTTTGTCAGCAGTGAAAAAAAAAAAGCAGATTTCAAGGCAGGTGTTAAAGAGCCAGATGCCATTGAAGAATTAATAATTCTTCAAATAATAGCAAGAGTAACTTCTCAAGCGAACTCAGACTGAAGTTTTTTTAGTAGTGGGTCAAGCTAACATATGGTCTGCTTAGACACTGAGATGACAGACAGAAACTGAACAGAAGCAATCAAAACAAAATCTGTTAAGGAACAGACAGCAGAAATATGATCAGTGAAGGCAGGAAAATTAGATTGACAGCTGAGTGAGGCTGATAAATGATAAATAAGCAATTTGGCTTTTTATTTTTTTTCAATTCAAGCAATTGCCCCCTACTATACTATTTCATAAGCTTTGGATATCCCAACAGGTTGATAATATGAAACTAATTTAGAAGTAAATATCCTGTTTCCACAGGGAGTATAACACAAAGCATCACTGATTCTATTTCCAACATGATACACTTTTTGCAGTTGCCTGAATTTAATATCTCATTTGCATCAATAAAAAGTACATCTTGATATATTTCTATGCCCATTTTTGCTAGAGTGTCTGCCATGTCAGACATTGCTGAACACATGGTGGAACTGAAAGACCCAAACAAATCTCCAGCAGGCAACTGCAGCAAGAGAGTCTCAGCTTTGACAATTCTCCTGCAACACTCCTCGGGAGAAGGTCAGGAAAGGTAAGTGCAGCAACATAAGTGTTACCCTTCAACTTCTGTCCCCCTGTTGCTGTCCACTGCCACCCCTCAAACAAAAACACACCATGCAGAGCTGAAGGAGCTGAACAAGAGCACTTTTCACCTGCTTCAACACAGACTCAGATTATTTCAAACACCCTTTTGAAGTGAATTAGCTACCCAAGTACATTATGTAAATCTTGCAATATTCAATATATGCAGCAAAACATGGGTTATATACTATAGCTGCAATGGAATAAATGGAAAACCTTCTTCTTATGTCAGTGAAATTAAAATATCTAGTGAAACACAAAACCCAAAAACCTGCCTTTGCCATGAGTAAATGACAAACAATGAATAGTCTTAATTCAGGCTTTTCTTGAATTCTTGAATTCATATCTAAAGTAGTCAGTATTTATAAAACGAGCAATAAACTTTTGTGAGATATTTGCTAACTCTATTGTGCCACTCCGCAGCTGGCAGCTACAACATAGAGAAGAGCAGTTTCTATGACCTCATGTTCATGCTTTCAGAATTGCAAGAGTAATGAGAAAAACTTAAAAAGTTAATCTTTGCTGATCATACTCTCAGAAGTTGCTTTTCTTAGAGAAATGTTAATTTTCATTATGGACAAATTTATTAATGATTTTGTATTATATGTAAAAATCATAAGTGACCTTGAAGTGTCTATCAACAAGGCTCAAAACACACTAAGAGTGTGAGAAAGTGAGATTTAGATGCCATGTAAATAAATGTATGTATTTCAGAGAGATGACTAAATTTGACCATGTCCAGGAAATCTGAAAGTTCAGTGTTCAGTAAAAGGAGCTGCATGAAGACTTTATGGATGAGACTTCAACACTGATGGTTTCCTGACTGGCAGCAGGAAAGCAGAGACCAGCCCTGGGTTCTGGCTCTTATATGAGAATAGAATATTTTGTGCTTGGTTTGACAAGCCAGAATTCGAACCAAGTCCCAGGTTCTGAAATAAGCATCCCTATCATAGCCTTTCCTGTGACTCAGTAAGGCCTGATTTCCTTTGAACAGTATCAGGGTTTGAACATGAGGGACAGAAAACATCTCACTCTCAGCCTGTAATGCAATCAGGTTTTTAGGGTACTCCCTTTGGAAGCAATTTTTTAAAGAAGGTGTTTAACTATGCAGATCCAGGGTTTCTTTTGAGTCACACATCCTCTCCTCAGTTGGGTGCCTTATTTTCACCACAGGAAAAGCGTTTTAGACTCTCCATCTTTTACAGTATATGTTTGGTTAGTTAAGGCAACTTCCCAGTCAGAAAGAATCAGACCATTGTGCTGTGGCCATGCCAGGGTCCCCAGCTCACTCACCAACAGCTGGGGAGTCACAGCTGGATTCTTAGCAATCCATCGGTGAAATTCTGGAAATGGAAGTGCCAAAAATGGGCAGTGGTAACAGGGAAACCCCTTGGTGAGCAAAACCTTCTGTGGGTAAAAAGTGGCATTGCTTCTCTTTCCTTGCAAGGATGAATTCATTTGTCATGGCTAGATGCTCAACTTAAAAGGTTATTCAACAATTAATACAACAGTTAGCCAAAATACACAGTGGGATGGAGGTGCATCTTATGAAGTCTTTTCTACCTCAGTTTAAAAAAGGACAAAATACATTTTCATTCTTTGTCTTCTGAATGCTTAAATTAATACAACCTTTCTCTGTTTTTATTCTGCAAGCAGTTCCAAGTTGTATATTTGCATTTCAAATTAATTTCTATTTGTGGTTTTCTACACTTCCATGAATAAGGAGTTAGATTCCAGAATAAGACTACTGCACTATTATCCCACATATGAAATGTCAGGACATGTATATTTACATTTCCTAAAGACTATATTACCTAGTGGCAAAAAGATGGTGACACATGAAATGTGATAGTATGAGATGTATAGAATTTTTAAGTCCTCAGAACACAGAGAAAAGACTTCCTGCCTAGAGACAGTGAAAACAATTTGCAAAATAGTAGAACAATGGCATGTGCTTAAGTCTGTATTAAGTAATTTTCAAGTGTCATCAAATGGATGAAAAAATCCATAGAATCCACACAGATTGCACGAGTTAACTATGTTCAGATTATGATTTACACTGGAAAGAGGATTATCCCTGCCCTGCATTGCAATGGTGAATGTTAAATTCAAGACAGGGCTTGCTTTTCATCCAGTTGAAATGAAAACAGCTTAAACGGGACTGACTGGTTCACGTAAGGTAGAGGTGAAATTAGAAAAAGGATGACCTGAAAGATGGAAACTCTAAGGTCTGTTCAATAGTGTTTTCTCAGATGAATGACTGTAATTTTATGTTTTCACTATGTTACATTATAACATGAGCCAAAACCCATTAGATTCTTTCTTTCTGTGGGACTACAGGGTTGGGAAATGTTTCTGATTGGAACTCGAAACACACACACCTCACTCAAGAATGTCACTCTCATAAGGTTCAAGAGCTCTCCTAGTAAAACACTTATTTGTGTTACACACACAGAATTAAAGGCTACCATTCTCCATCTGAGCTGCAGTGTTCATCTCAATAGGTGAGCTGTCTGCTACAACAGAAAATCAAAGTGCTTAACTGAAACTTTCTTTTGTTTACTTTTTCCTAAATCACTTCAATTGGGTTGTTTGCAGCTCTCAAAAATTTCACCGAATCTCTTAGCTCAGTTGACCAAAAACACCCACTTTTTTTTTTTTTTACTTTTCTGGATTTACCATAAATGCCAAAAGTCTCAATGCCAGTGATGCATGGACCAAAGCAGTCCTCAAAGCACACTGGTTAGGAAGTTCATTTCTCTCAGTGGCTACCTGCTTGAAGCTATCTTTCTGCAAAAGTGAGGCACTAGACAATTTGATTTTTGCCATTTGAGAACTGCAAATTAGTAGTAAATATTTTACTACCCATTTTATGTTTTTTAGTAAATGAAGTGCATAAAGGAACTAAAGAGATTAGAGCATTTTCTATATTTCTATTCCTTCTTTACAGCCCCCCAAACATTAGGTGAAAATCTGTAAGTTTATCTATAATGTTCAATGATACAGCACATAGATTCTAATAGATGCTATTACAGTGCATAGATCTCTCAAAGCAGAGGCTAATGAGAATGGATTTCTCTGCATGTGAAGCTAGAAATGTATTTGTCAACTAAGTGTTTCAACAATATTAAATTCATAATAAAAAAAAAAAAACCATATAGTCATTTTTGGTGTAATTCTGTGGGATTTCTCAGGTATCTGGCTGCCACTCTGAAAGAAATGGCTTATTCCACAGACTGTATGGGAAGAACTGCAAAACTGCTCTACTGAAAACTGACTTTAACCCTATGTTCATTAACATGAACATTTGACAGAAGAAATTTTAAAACCAGGGATAAACTCCCATTCAGTGTTGAAGGTATAGAAAAAATACTTTATGGAACTATTTTTAAATACTTTTTTTTAATCACTTCTTGTATCTCTTTGCTCTCCCTAATTACTTAGTCAATACCTGTGGTGTGGAATTGTTTTAGTCAGGGAAAGGAATCAATTATATCACTAGAATGATACTCTATCTGAATTTACTTGCTGGGATTTAGATTTCAGGTTGGCTAAGCTACTCTCAAGATGTAAGGTGGCTGCAATTTTCAGTTCACACTAGAGACAGTCACAAGCAAATTCAATATTGAAATATGGTGAAGCATTATCTTCAAATAACTTCAACAGGAGTAAGCTGTTCAGAAGTGACCACAGATAATATTTTGTGCTATTTCATTACTTTATAAAAGTAACTTTCAACTGAATTCAACCATAAAATGTGTGCAACTGAAGAAGCAAGAAAGCAAAATACTTGCCTTGCTGATTAACACGCAGTATATTTATGAGCAATCCTGGCTCTTAAATTGAAATTAGCAAAAATGATGAAGCCACCATCAGGTGTCCCTAACACCAGAGTCGCTCAAGACTAGGATTGTAAGACATGGAGCTAATAAAATTTCAGACAGCTGCTGGGTTAAGTGAATTAGAGGGAAATCGCTTCTTAGGAAACTGAGACATAAGACAGTCTGGACATAATTTCAGTTCCATTTTATTAAGGCTGCTTTTGAGTTGAACAGGATGGTTCTATCACTCAGATACTAGTAGTTCTCTAAGGATTTCTACAGATCTGCCTCCAAGGTAGGAGAACCAAGTAAGATGGTTCAAAGTACAAGGAAAAATCATAGCAGCTCAAGTAAATGCATTATTCCTCACCTCTCTCCAATGTTCTTGCAAGACATAGGGGCCCTCCTAGCAGAGTCTGAGTAGCCCAGAGCAGGCTTTAAAGTGCATTTAATCTACACCAAAAATATCTCTCGTATATCTTATTTTTCTTAAAGTTACTCTACCTGGACTAAGAATACTGCAGTGAAAAAACCAGTGTGTCTGGCTGGTGCAGATACACAGCATCCTACAACCATAATATCAGGATCACAAACATGATCATGTGATGATGGCTTGGGATAAAGAGGAAGTCAGGAGGTCTGCAATCCAACATCCTGCTCCAAGTGGGATCAGCTATGAGATCAGACAAGGCTGCTCAGTACTTTTATCGAGCTCCCTCGATTACACCCACAGCACTCAGGCACTGAGTTTGCTCCTCAGTGACTTCCTCTAAGGCCAACAAAAATGTAGAGAAGAGTGGGAATGCTTACAGAATCCTAGTTAAGCTGTCAGATGAAAAACATTGGTTTTGATTTACATTAGGCATGAATATACTCAAGCTACAGGCAGCTGTCTGTCCACAATACAAAGCTGATGCTCTTACTAAAGCACCAGTCATTTCTGACTATGCAAAAATGACTAAGAGTCAAGAAAAGTGTAATTTACCAAGAATTGAAATGTAACAGTGTAGGTGGATGGCAAATCTAGTTTTGGCAGTAGGACTGGATGCATGTTTAACAGCATATATGCATTCTTATCCTGCTCTGCTAGTGGGTACTTTTAACCTTGTTATGTCTGTCACACAAAGACCAACACAGAGCCCCAGAAAGAAGGAAAGAGAAAGAAGAAGGAGCAGTCCCCTGACAGCAGAGAAGGAGACAGAAATCCAGCCTTTAGGTTCAGAGGGATGTAAATGGAGTGGTTTGAAGAAAGCAGGAGTGAGTTATCCAAGGGAAAGAGGAAGTTCATAGGCAAAATTATTTTATACACAGCTTGCAAACACAGGCCTGTGATTTATTAGGAAGGCCCACTTTATTGCTCTAAGACCTAAGCAATATGGCTTTCAAAGCTTCCACTTTCACAAACACCTAGTAGATTATGCTTGTTTTTCCCTGGCCACATGTGTGACCCTGATCCACAGCTCAGTGGAAGCAGCATTAGAAAAATACTCACTGCTATAAAATCACAAGGAGGTGATAAGAGTCTTTCTTCACACAAAGCAGATATGATGAGTGCTTTTGAATAAGCCACACTGCTGGGGTGATTGTACTGACTGGGAAAAGAGGGATAATCATGCACTGATTTTACTTTTTTAAATCAGATATGCTCCTGAATTTTCTAAGCAAGAAACTCTAGTGGATAAATTTATTACAACAGTATAAATTTATGCACTGACTGAGGCAGTTGTAGCTAGTATTTCTACCCTTCCTGTCTCAAATGTTTTTTGCAGTGTGACTACATTTGTGATCCTTCCTAGAGGTGGCTGCATTAGGATTTATTGCTATCTTTATTTATTCCTGAATTATTTACAAGCATGTATGTATATATATATATATATATATATATATATATATATGTGTGATATAGCAGCAATATTTCGTTTATTCTTTACTACAATGGTTGTGCCCAGAGCACTCAGGGTTTATCCAGTGCAAAAACTTTTTAAAGGTTCCAGAAGTACAAAGCAGCGAATAAACCTCAAGAAGTGTTTCTAAAACATTTCTGCTTCTGCACAGGGCCATAAAAATAAATAATTCATGGTCTTGTCTATCTCTTCTTTTCACCCCAAGAGGCATCACCGTGGGATTTGATTCTCTTTTCAGTGTGACCTGCTGAATGGTTCAGAACAGCTACGAGAGCTCTCCAGTAAGCAGAGATGGGAGTGCTAATGACATGATGGTTCTGCTATCAGACCACCTTGCAGGTTGCTGGTCAGACAGGTTGTGACAGGCAGCTTCTACATTGACCTTCTTCTGCTGCTCAGAGAAAGGAGACTCCAGACTAGACCTTTAAGCTTGAAGAACCAGATACACAGGGTCCAGGATACTATTTGAAGGTACTTTGTTTAAAGTATATCCTCCTTGCAAAGCTCTCATTCCTGCAGTGCAGTTGTTATTGCTAAACAGAGATCAAAATATCTTGATTTTTGAATTACTTGCTCATATTCATGTAAGACATTTATCAAAGGTATAATTTGCTCAGTCTCTGTGAGATCTGCAAAGTGAAGTCATGTGGAGTGGAGTCAGAGCACTAAAGTTAAGAGCACTAAAGAATGCAAGTATATTCCATACTTATCCTTCATACAGAGGATAATGATGTCTAGAGCAGTTACAAAGGCTAGATTTGTAACAAAATATGTCAGGGCTGGATGGATGTGTGGCATTGGATATTGTGGAAATAAATTTGCATGCAGAAGATTGCAGTGAAGTAACAGTTGTTTTGGCTGATTCCATAGGCACAGCAAAATATAAGGCAAGACAGAAATATCTGCTCTTCTCCAAAGAGTTTCTTACCAATCCTGTTTGAGTGCAAGCCTCACATGACATCTACAAGGGTAGATTTAGATTTTCTCTGTATTAATCTGGTGGAATAAAACTGATCTACCTAAAAGTGCAAAACAAACCTCTGTTTTGCTGACCCTAGACAGCTGTGTTACAGAAACAGCAAGGTTGACACTCATATGGAAGCAGAAGAGTTCTTGCTGACTAGAGCCACAGCCATATATTTTATGCCTCTGTTTAACCTATTATTATGCCTTAGCTTCACATACTAGGAAAGCTTCTTGCTGCTCTTAGCCATAGCCCTCTTTCTCATAAGCCTCATCCTCTGTTTCCCAGTCTGTGTCCTTTGCTATATCAAGATGCTCTTTTCTACCCTTTCTTTCTCGACACAATCTTTTCCTTCCAGTAGTTACACAGAACTGATGTAAAAAGAAGTTGACTCGACTGCCAGAGTATTTGCTTCATTAAAGGGCTGTCTCATCAAGGAGCCATTTACATGTTCTTCCACATTATCTATGTCTTTTTGAAAGAAGCAGAGTCCCAAAGAAGTATCTTAGCCTATAAAATAGACAAGTACTTTCCAAATTCTCAACTAGTCAATGCCAGCATTATCCCCAGAAATCTCATACTTTCTTGAAACTTATCCCAGTGCTTAATTTCTCCAGCATTTCTGGAGTAGAACTGCTGCTTTGTGGATGCCTCAGCACTGCATTCTGATACACAGATGTAAAAAAAATTAGCCAAGGCACAGATCTGGGCATGGATTTCTGAGATTGCTTTCTTTAGGTGAAGCTCAGGTGCTGCAGTTTCACTTTTCACTGGCAATCAGGATGCATTTCCACCCCAGCTGAATGGAGTACATGTTCTGCAAGAGTCATGGGCTAATTTGTTTTTAAAAGCTGGACAGTCTCAAACCCTGCGTATACCTTTTTTTTTTCTGCTTCTAGCCCACAGGACAGATGTACCAGCATTTCCCTAAATTGATGCAACCCACTAGGCTGTTATGAGACTCAAATACCCAGTGAGAAGTTTCTGGACAATCAGCAGTCATTGGCTCCATGATAACTCAGCTCTCTTCCTTTAGTTCACAAACTTCAGTATCACCCATAAGACTTATTTGGAACATAGTAACTTTTGGTGTAAGATTTGAAACAGCAATTACAAAGGTGAAATATGGGGGTTTTGATGAACTTTTTCTTCTTAGTTTTCTGCAGTTGAGAACTACAGCATTTCCAGTCTGTTTTGTAGTCAAAAATATTTTAAAGGTGTATGAAGCAGCCATGGAAACAGGTATTTGCAATGAAAACAGACATTTAAATGAAAATGTCACCTGCCTCCTTCCCTGTCACAGCCTGCTCAGGAAACTGGGCTGTTCCCTTTCTTTCTGCTATTCAATCCGGCACCCACTGACAGACCTCCATCTTCCACTTTGAGGTATTTGAGGTAAAATTCAGACAGCCAGCCTGAATTTTTCTTTTTCCTTGCCCTGTCCTCGCGGACAGACTTCTTCCAAGATATCCTATGGATAACTTCCATTCCTTCTAGGGAAGCTAGAAGCAATAAAAAGCTGCATCCCAGGGAGTCTGAACTCCTCTGCCCTGCAGCTCAGTGGAGGTTTTTAATCCTTGACCCATCAGCCCATTCTGGTGTTGTGGATACATAGCAGGAAGCCAGGATATACCTTTAACTTCTCTTACAAGATCTGGGAGGTCACCTCATCACAGTCTGAAAAAGGTTTCCTGAGGTTAAAAAAAAAAAGAGGCTGCCCTTGCTGCAGCCCTTACTGTTGGTTAAGCTGTTCTCTCCATGATAGACTCCTCTCACAACCATGTTGACTTGGAAATCAGAGGAGCAATATTGTCAATCAATATGCCTTAAAGCCAAGCAATTAACAGGTCTGACACTGTGCTTTAAGACTAAGTTTTATGCTTATTTCATTAGTGACTGCACCTGTTATTTAAGCGAAAAGCAGGTTTCACTTATAGCAGTTCAGGAAGTGTGTCTAACCAAAAATAGTAAAAAAGATTAGGATGCAGAAAAGCTACATATACTCCAGACATAAAAGTTAGGGAATGAAAGCCCTTTTAGTTCTTGCAGACTAAAACTAGATGAGATTGAACAAGCACCAAACCAATGTAATTTCTATGATTTTCACCATGCAAAATAAGAAAATGTTTACATTTGTAGGTCTATGAAGTATTGTCAGTCTTTGCTTCTAAAGATAAATTTTCTGGACAGCAAGCTGGACAGTTCTGTGTCTGTTTTATAATTCACACTGTAGCCATGAATGCAAAGGGCCTATCTCACAGGTATCCACCTGTTAAAATTACAGTCCATTTGCCAGCTTCCAGCTGTGAAATGATATGGCACCAGGGAAACACCAAGTGCTGGTGAGAAGCCCTTTCCATGTGTTTTCAAAACTGATATGAGTGACTCTGCAGCCATAACAGTAGAGGTAGACAGAGAAGTTTCCAACCAGTGATATTTCATGTCAGCAGAGGCACTTTGCAGCTGAATTGCACTTTTGTTTACCTAAAATGTAAATAAACTGAAGAGACCCAGAATATTCTGGCAATAACGAAAGGACATGAACCCTGCTGGCTGAGGAAATAGGCTCAGGAGTAATGACACTTTTCTCTCAGACTGAATTAAAGTGGTGTTTTGAATCACTTGAACTAGGATTTAATTTTTATTCTCACAGAACCATGCATACAATATCACAGTCTCTCTCAAGCCTACATAACTTCCTGAAGTTAAAAATTCAGGTTGTAATCTGAAAAAATAAATACAAAAACCCAGACATTTGGAAACAGCTCCAGTTTTGTGGATTTTTCTTCTTCATTAGTTTTGGGCTATTGAAAAAATTTTGAAGCTGCAAATGTTTGGCGTGATCAGCATCCAGCATTTCATTAATAGCTCCAGTGATGAGAAGTGCAGCCTAAGTAATACTTTTGTCAGTAGATGTCCATCTTTAAAAATCCTAAGTAGCCACCACAAACAGATGTCTAATGGGGTCCAACACAAACCATTGGATTAAAAAACCCCACAACTTTCCATGTTTTTACTCAGAGCCTCATGGGTTATGCCATCCTACGGGTTATTGCAGTCTCTCTCATACATTGTACTTTTTTAAAAAGTTGCCAAATTCTAGTTTTTTGTCCCTCTTTAAGAATATACAGTTGTGTATTGCACATTTTTAGGGTTCCAAACATGTGATCCATTGGTGGCAGATTTCAAAAGCATGAAAAACCCATCTTCCAAGAATCACACCAGCAACACAGGAGGCAGCCATCTGCAAAGATCTGAAATCCCACATTTTCTACAGCCCATCACTGGCTTTGGGCATGCTAAATTATCCTTTTAAACACATCTTCTACCATAGAGAAAACTGTATCAAACCATGATAATAAAATGTCAGGTAAACGCCACTCCCTTTAATACCTATTCCAGACATTTTGGCTTAAATCACTGCTCTGAATATTAATATCTTTCCAAAGTGCCTAGGGGATGTGGGAAAACCTTTCAGTTTGTCTGGAAGATAAGTTTATTGACCCACTAACACTTTACACAAAAGAAGTTCCAGTCCAGGAAGCCTTTTTCATGCTTGAAAACTACATATTACTGTACCTGACACTACTGCTTACACTCTTTTCAAGAATTTCACCCCAGAAAGTTGTTATATGCTCTGACCTGTAGAATTAAGTAGCACTTTCTTAAGGCTATTATAAGCACTTATTTTGGACGTTGCTGTTTTAGAAGACAAATAAATACCACAGAAGGTTTTTTTGAGATAAGCTTTCCTTTTCTCTTCCATGCCTGACACTTCCGCACTAGAAGTAAAATGTAGCTGAAACACAAAACTGTCAAAATGAGAGTTAAAAAACTAAAGTTGGTTTGGATGTTTGAATTCTTTCATATATGAAAATATATATTTGTACTTTGTACCATAAATACCCATATCTCCATTTGTACTATATGGAGGAGAAAATAAAACCAAAACAGGAAAACTTCTAAGAAAATTTTAGAGGAATAATCAGGTTTGGGCTTTGGTTTCTTTTCTTAAATTGTTGTTATTTTTAATGACTGTCATTTGTTTTATGGCTCCTCAGAGTTAAGCAGATCACCTTTCTGGGCAACAGAAGAGAGAGAACACAAGGAAGTATCTTTTTCTGTCTTTGGAAGTCAAGCCTTAGTTTTATTTTTCCTGCAACACTTAATACACCTAACTGAAGACTAAAATATGTTTTTGTTCTTCTAATGGAAGTTCATTCCATGTTGTATGTCCAAGGATTAGGACAGCTTTCTCAACAGCTCATTCACAGCTGGTATCTGACTACAAAAAGGGATTAAGGACCAGTTAGCAGGATGGTGTTAGCCACAACGTATAGAGATGCTGACAACTGCTTAATTCAGGCCAGTGTTCAGATTTCTCCAGTTCATTCTGGACATCAAACACCCTCTAAGCAGCTCTTTGTTTGCCCCCTGTGGCCAGTGCTCAGAAACTGAGCAGCTCAGTGAAAGACATGCATAGCTATGAGAAAACTTTCATTTTTATTACAGATTTTTACCTCTGTACCGTAAAATTGTTATGCACATTCAACATAACTCTTTAAATAGAAATAACTACATTTTGCTACATTTGAAAAGTAGGAAATCTCAAAGCAGTCACTGTTCTATGAAGCAGAATCTTGGGTAAAAAATTTTCTTAACCATCACTGGGCTATTTTTTTTCTGAAAAACAAAAAATACAAATCTAAGCCCTCTTCCTAAGAGCATGATAAAGAAAGGAAATCCATCATTCAGTAAGAAAATTGGATAAAACCAGAGCAAACCTTTTTTAAAAAAAATTCAATACTAGGAGTATTTCCTAGCTGTGCTATGCAAAGCATTGATTAGCCAGCAGGGCAAAGGTGTCACAGTATCCTAACAAAACTACTTCTAAAGGATACAGAGAAGAGGTGCTAACAATGCAGATGCCAACAAATGGAATTTAAGCAGATTTTATTTTCAGCTATAAACTGTAACCAGCTGTAAATTATAGTATGATCATTTTCATGCCTAAAATTTGAGAGGAGTGTGAAAAAGGTTTATTTCTTGAGTGAGGTCTTAGGCAGCTGAGCATAAGGGGTATATTTATTCCTTTTCTGAGAGGCACAAGGGGATCATTTAAAGGCACAGTGACACTTTGCCCACAGTAATCTACATGACATCCTTTTGTTTTGAAGGCATGGCCGACAGTGGGGTGGAAGAGTGGCAGGATAAGCTACTGCTTACATCCTGACAGACCTTCTTCCACATTGTATGGGAGAAGGATTCACATTGTCTGACCAGGGATGAGACCACCCACAGCAAGAAATTTACACTGAAGTCATAAACCTAGGGATGAGGGGCAATTCACAGAGGGCATCAATGCACCAGAGAGGGACAGGTACCAGGTCTGGTGTTTGGCTCTTGGGATACTTATTTCTTGCTCCAGTTCTCTATCCTGCTAGCTAAACTCAAATCTCAAATCATTAAAAATAAATATGTTTTTGAGAATGCATTTGGTGCTCTGTCCTTGCAGCTGCTAAAGGAATCTGACCATTGTCATGATTAGTCATTGGAAAAAGAAGGCTTTATAAAATCTTTCAACATACCTGGTCCTTCACCTCCATGGCTCTGAGCTACTTTAGTCCCACGAGTGTTGATCCACCTGCTGCTTAACTCTCACCTTTTAGCCCTGGCTCTTCCCTTCAAGCTGTCTTAGATCCTTGTTCCCACAGATCATACAAGGAGGTCCATGAGCCTTATCCTTACACCCATAAAGCATGGACTTGCTTAAAAAAAAAGGAAATCACTTTCTGTAGGAGAGAAGAAGGTAGCAAAAAAACTTAATCCATGAGAATCCCCATGAGAAATCCCCATGATAAAAATCCCCATGAGAAAAAATAAATTAGAAATATCCACATTCCCTCAGCTGGAGGAGATTATATGTACAAATAACACATTCATAATGAACATAAGTATTTATAAATATGAAGTGCTGTTTTGGTAATTTTAACTCAGCCTTCATTAATTTCTAATGTATACTTCTCTGCAGTACGAGATGCCCTGTAAACAGAAAGATGTGTTGCAACATAGGAAAAAAATCCCATATTTTCTGAGCAAGCTGCAAACCCAACAGCTGGCTCCCATGAGAGCCATGCTCTCAGATTTATGCTGTTGAGCACTGGCAAATGGCCCTGTAAATGGGTGCTGTGCTTTAGCAGGCTCCTCCTCCCACAAATTCTGTCTGTGGCACTCCTGAAAAAAAATAATTCCACCATGTAATAGCTTCAGTCTCTATATGGGTGCAGCCTGCCTCAAATGATGATACAATCTATGTATTTCCTATCTGTGAAGTTAGTGGATTTTGCTGTCATTGCTGTAGCTGCACTATGAGGCACCAGCAGGGAACTGCCATGTGTCAGGATTATTTGGAGCTGGATCTCTCCTAAAAGGAACAGGATATGCCATGAGGCAGATGTATGCCAAGACAAGACAAAGAGGGGAGCTTTGCAGCTAAAGGGAGCCTTTGGAGATTAGATTAGCAAATGTGTGGGTAAAAATCTGCTGAGATGTTCTTCAAAAGCCCAAGAGAGGAGGGTGAGTGGCTACATGGGACTTGTTCTAGTGAAGCTGAAAATATTTCCCAGCCTGTATGAAATCCTCTCACTCTGCCTATTCCTGATGTTGTGGCTGTTTAAACATGGGAGATGTGAGGAGTGGAAAACTATGAGCAGACCTGAAGTAAACCAAGAATTCAACAGGAACTGAAGCAAAATAAGCTAATTTCCTTGGGTATGAGATGGGAGACTCAAAGGTTCTAAAGGCATGTTTGTTTGGAAACTTAGTAAACTTATCATTTTTAGAATTACTCAACAGGACATATACATTAACATTTACTGAAAAAACAGTCTCTCAGCAAAATAAAGTTTTCTCTTTAAATGATCACATTCAGAAGCATTATTTGGACCCCCAGGTACCATCTTTTGTCCTGCCAGCCTCCTTCCCATTGCTTTGCATGCTACAAAGCAGAGTTCTGGTTCAGCAACTGGTTCCTATCCAGCTTGTATAAGTGCAACTCAGCTATTAGTACTGTCCTGAAGAGATTAATATTAAGAAAAAAAAAATAGTTCAAAGTACACAGCTCATCAAAACTGGTGACACGGCCCTTAGATGAACAACTGCAATATTCCTTTTTCCAGCTATAGTTTTACTTTCATCACTAAAATACCACTGGTAGTAAAGTGGTTGTACAAGCTTATTCTCTACCCAGTTACTCTAAGGTAAGGTAATTTAACCAAGCAGAAAATGGTGAAAGTCTACCTGCATCACTGGAAATGGAGCTTAATCACTTTGAAATTATTCTGTTTGAGTGAATCCAGATTCTCACCAAAGAGAGAAGGGGAGGAATAAATCAGTCAGCAGATCAGAGTTACAAGAAGAACCTATACATCTACAGGCTAGCAAAAGCTCATATTTAAGTTTCTAAATTCATGCCAGTCACTCAAATAATCAAAAGCAACATCAGAAATTAAAATTATTTTGCTTTTAATTACCATTTTCCTTTACACAACATTTGGTGAAATTGATTAAAGATGTCTGAAAAAATGATAAGCATTTAATTAATTTTTCAAACTTCTAAGATTTTGTGGTGCAAGAGGCAAATAAAATTAGAATGATGGCTCTCTTCCTTCAACTGTATTGAGTTTTTATTGAATTGCTTCAAGAAGGTTGGTTATTCCCCATTTCCTAAATGAACATCAATTTATTGTTGATCATAACTAGAAATTATATTGCATATATTTAAGGAACACCGTGCTGATTTGATTATTTTTCCTGAATGTTGGGTGTTGGGCTACAACCTGATCAAGAATTTTTTTTTAATCACTGTAAAATGTTCAATTTTTTAAAATATATTTTACACAGAATGAATCTGTTTATATATCTGCTATTATAATCCATATACACACTACAGATAACAGCAGTGTTTCCACAAATTTAAATAAACAAGATCATGGCCACGTTGCATTAATAGTTGCACAATCAGCTCCCAGTTTTCCATATTATGGGCACATTCTCTCAAAAAAAATAGCTTTATTTAAGTTACTATTTTCTTGCTGTTTGTTTCCATATCTAAGCACTGGTAAAGCAAGACCTTTTATTTATTGAGTTACCACTGAATCTAAAAGTGCACGTCTTCCTTTCTCAAGGTGTGAAGCCAAGCATTCTTTCATAGCTATGACAGTTTCAACTTCAATGACATTTCCTTAATTAACCAGAACAGGAAAATTCGTGCTCTGCATGAAAATATCACAAGTCTTTTGCAGCTTTTTTTTTTCCCCCCTCAGAGGAAGCTGATTTTTTGAAAGGAAGACTCTCCTCCTATGGCATTTGTATTGATCAAAGTGAAATTGTTTTCTTTGTTTTGTAAAAGGGTATATATCCCATGGAACTGTCAAAGCTACATAGCTATTTTAAAGACTGAAAATTATGGCATGCCTGATCCTGTCTGTCTGAGGCCATAAATTATCAGCATCCTAAAAGCTCTCTCATCTCAGAAAAGGAAAGCTAACAGCAAAGTCTTAGGCTACAGGTGACACCAACAACACAGATGATTCCTTCTTGCAAACAGTTTTTTTACAAACTTTTTGCTTGATTTTAAAAAAGTCAAGAAATTATCATTAACTCGTGATACCCATGCTTTGACAGAAATTGTATGTGATTTATAATCAACAAGTTCTCTGAGAGGGACCTTAAACCATGCAGTAAAACTCCATGAAGGGAAATTTATCATTCATCAAGGATTACTCTTCCCTCAAGACACATGATGAGGGAACAGGGGCAATTAGGGAATGAGAATTACTGTGTCTCTTACCAAACAAAATTATTCTAGGGATTCTTGAATTGTACACCAGGGAGCAGCTGAACTTTACACACTCTTGTGGACCTCCAGAGAGCCTGTTAAAGTTTCACTGTAGTTAAAAATGGGCAAGAGTGGAAAAAATAAACTGGAGCTGCAAGGAATGGAAATCCAAGTGACTATTGGTGGTTGTTTAGTGATAAACAGTAACTTGGCAAAGTTAACAGGTTTATTTAAAAAAAAATTACCTCTGTGATCATTACATGGCACACCTAATGGTTTATTACTCTCAGCAAATGGAAGTCTGACACTGCACTAAGCCCATTGTGTTTCATGTCAGGGGGCACTCAATCACCTGTATGACTCATGAGACACTGCAATGTAGAAATGTGACACAGAATAAGGATCCAAGGGCTCAGCTCAGTGTGCCTCTGAGAAGACACTTTTTTTTCAAAGCTGGGTGCTTGAGAAGATCTGACTGACAAAGGGAATCCAGAGATGTCTGCCAAGCTTACATATTTCTTCTTTTAAGCCTAAAGCAACCTTTAAAATACAAAGATCTCATAGTGACAGTGTCAAAACCAATACAATTCCAGCTGTGCACCTAAGGAGACTGTAATTCAGCAGCAGGGAATACAGTAAGTAGGAAATCTGATGAACTTCCAAGTTGACATGTACTGTAGTATCATGGACAGACGTCTCAATTTATCACTCTGTGACGGCTCATTTATCCCTCACATAATTAGCACTTGGTTTGTAGTGGCCTGTTACTCACAAAATGCCTCTGATTGCAGGTCAGATTGAATATTCACAGCAAGTTTGACAGCTGATAGGAAAACCACTCTCCTGAAACCTGTACTATACTTAAATGACTTGAGAAGATATGATTCTAATGCTGTTGCTTTGATACATTTTAATGGCAAAAAGGCTTTTGGCTGCATCTGTGAATGTACTTCAGCACACTGGAGCACCTGCTTCCAACTCCAGAACCACAGCCCTTGATCCCTGATTTCAGCTTCTACCTCTCCCTCCAGTCACCTGTAGGCTACACAGTGACCAATTTTAGACCTCTTGGGCACTCAGATTTCTACTGCTGAGCTGGAACAGGACTGTTTCCATCATAACAGAATATGACCTGAAAGCCCAGATCCTCAGGAACACTAGACAACATGGTTCCCCTGCCAAAAGCTGTACATCTGATGAATACATCCAGAACACATTTTGAGCTCTGTATAAAACTTTGCCAGATAAACTGGCATGGGTACATTCCCCATTTCAGCAATTTCTCCTAAATTCATCCACTTAGGCTGAATAAGAATTGTAAAAAATAAGGGCTAGAGCTGATCAGCTCCCTTCCTAACAGGATTCAAATTCACATGTCTTCCTTGAGAGAAAAGCAGCCTAATTACCAAGCAATTGGCAAAGCTGAAGCATGATGATGACATTTCTCCAGCAAGAAAGGCCTCACAGAAGCCAGAAGTATTCATCCATTAATAAACCAGAGGCTGTCATTAAATGTGCTTAAGATGGATGCAGTGCCCTCCTCTCAAATACTGGAAAACCTCTGCTAGTGTTTGGCAACAAAGAGTAATCAGCTAAGAGTTACTTTCTTTCCCTCTACTGAAGAACTAAGATTCTCTATTATACCAAAAAAAAATACATGCAGGCAAAGTTCAAGGAGAAGTTCAAAGGAGAAATTTAAAGGCTAGGCATTGCAGTACAGTCTGTGACAGCAAAGTTATTTCAATTTACCCCATTTCTTCCCCAAATTATTTGATTCTGTTTTTCTTCACTACACTCCTTATGCGCATACATCAACAACACAGTGCCCACTGTATAACACCCCCTCCCAAGAGAGGCAAAATTTTAATCCCTCATTACTATCTGTCCTCATTAACTTCATCCTTTTTTTCCAGTTTTGTTCCAAAACATAAACATCAACAAGCTGACTAAGTCATTTTGGATGCAGAGAAAGTTGGGCTCAGAGCAGACCTGGCCACAGCAGAATGATTTTTTCTTCCTTCTCCACCAGGGCAGTACATCCGTGTATGAAACTGGAGAAGCCATGCATGAAACTGCAGAACATCAGGCTGTAAAAAGCAGTAGCACTAGAACTTCAAACAAAGCTCATGTACCCATTTAAAAAAACTGACAGTGCTACAGCTTATGTCAGATAGTGGACAAACTGAGTCACAAGTCAAGTGGATGCTTCAGCAAAGAAGTACAATAGCAGAGAACAGATACAAGAGAAATTTCTTGGTGTCATAAACTTCTACTTAATCCCAAGACTATCCTTTCTTTCTCCAAAACAATACTGGAATGGATTTGGTTAATTGATCATCAGCTTGAGCCACCTCTGCAATACCATGAATCTGAATCCATTAAAGAACAACAGGAATGTCACACAAGCACATCATCTCTTATTTAATCATGACATAGGATGAACCAAAAAGTATTTCTCTCCCTGCTCAGCTAACTCTTTATGGCATTTAGCTGATGCACAGAATTCAAGTCTTTTTGAAATAATAGTGCCAAATTATATTTGGCTTATCAAGTTTCATACCTCTTGGCTCGATAACTCCCTTGACAACTGACCTTCTGTTGGTTCTCAAATTTAAAGACTGATCTTATTTTACGTATCCATGAAGCAGATGGCGATGAAAAGTTTTGTTTTTTTAAAGGTGAAGATGGTAAAAAATATATTATTTTGGAATTACAGGAAGTTAATTTTGTTCATGCATTATTGTTTCCCCACTAACTATTATTATTATTACTACTACCATGATTTTATTCTTGCTATAAGTTCCCCATACTTCTCAGGCTGCCTAGAAAGCACTTACTCTGACACTTCCCCAAAGGCACCTGTGACAAGATGCACACATCATAAAGCAGCTTGGTTTTGCAAGACCAATTCTGGGTGGAGAATTTGATTTTAAACAAATGTTGTGTCCTAGAAACAGACATACACAGACATCCAGCCTATACATGCCACCTGTGCAGTATATCTCAGAGAGAAATCCAGCACCTAGAGGGCAGGCTAACACTAGCAAAATAACTCCTCACACGAAGTTCACCTTCTAAGTGCACGATCTTCCAGAATATGGTGTGCCCAACATTTTGCAGTCTCTCCACCCAGTCTCCCTTTATTTTAGGTTTTATTTACACATAAATCATCCAAAGGAGTAAATGCACATACCTGGAAAGCACCGGGCAGCCTGTTCAATGTACACACTTGCTCTCAGTTATGGTGACAGCCTAACTCCAGCAGCAATATCCCAGCTCTGTATTGTGAAGTTCTTCATCTGACTGCATAAAAGCTCCTTCATTTCTACTAGTTACTCCAACACGTCTTTCATGGATATCCATCTCTATATTCATCTCTGGATTTTGGGAAGGTGGAGCTACTTGAAAAAAATACCCACAGTTTGAAAAAACATGTCATTTGTGTTACTTTACTGGGCAAACCTGTCACAGGATTTTTAGTGCTGGCTGCACAGGCTTGCATAAATGGCACAAAGAATATTAAGCATTTTTCTCTGATCACGAGCTTCTGCTTCCTTTCCCTGATTCTCTCATTGCTCCCACACAGAATCCCACTGGGGTCAAATTAGAGAAGGGCTAGATTAACAGAATCTTAGGTTTACCAGATTCACCTCAGACTTGGGATACCTATATTTTTAATCCAGTGTGTGTTGCTAGCCTTTGCTGCCACTTGATCTATCACTTAATTTCCATTTCTCTGGTTGCCCTCTGCCTGTGTCACCTAATGAGCTGTTGTGGTTCTGTTTGCCTGTGGTAGAGTCACGTCCTGGTTCCGCTCCTCCAGTAAAGGTCATCTGGTGCTGCTGGGATCTTATTTATGCTATCCTCCCTCATTTCTGCAGGATCCCTCCTGTGTAAGAGTGAGAGGACTCGCCTGTCCTGCCCTGGGGATGCCAGAGAAGGTTTTGGGGGGAGAAGCAGAGCCACTGTGACAAAGCTGCAGCGACCCAGCCAACACGCACAGCATGCTGCAGGCACCCACTGATGACTCAAAGCTAAGGCAGGATCAGAAAGCAGAGCTGCACTTCCCAGCTGGAAATTTGAGTGTTTTGCAGCCTTTTGTAGGAATGGCCTTACAGTGAGTTTTGAGGAATAAGATATTATAAAAGCACCAGAAGAAAAATAATAATATAGTCTTGATTGGAGGGGAAGAAACTCCTCTACATTGCATCATAACTTCCCAGGTCTCCTTTACTTCATTCATTGTCCTCAGAATTAAATGATACTCATTTAAAATTACTAGGTTCATGAAGCATAATGTAAAATTAAGGGGTATGTCAACTTCAAATACACAGTTCTCCATCACAGCAATTAATTGCTGAAATTAGTCATTGTTTCATAAACTGAAAGCAAGTAAAATATATGTTTGCAGTTGACAAAAATGTCAACAATATCCTTTAATTATTTTTCCAACTAAGTCATTAGTATTTTCTTTACTCTTACAAAGAAACATTTTTCATAGTATAGTATTAGCTTGCAGATATCACCACCTCTGCTTCCCAGGTTGACGCCTTCCCTCTTTGTTCTGAATAAATAGCACTAAAATACAGCAATTAAAAATAAAGGCCACCTTCAGGATGTACATGAGTGGCTCCAGATTTACCTCAGCAGGAATAAAAGCAGAATTGTGCCTACCTTTCCAAATAGGTTCAGATTATTTTCCTCCTTTATTTTGCCTGTGAATATCATGGGGCCATAATGAAGCCAAGCCATGTTTTTCAATTGAATAGTAGGAAGGAATCATTAATCTATATTTTCTTACTATTTCTTCAAGATTTATGATGTTTTCAGTAGTTCATTAGTTCCAGACATGCTCCAGACATGCACAGACTGAAATGATGCACTTTAAAGAGAATGCTCTGCCACTGAGAACATCCATGGGCTAAGAACATGCCCACAAAGTGTCATTTGTGAAGTCAATTACCACTGAGCACAGACAGGTCATGTGCATTCAAGCATTCTAACTCATTCATTTTGCTACTTGTGATCTTGTAATATTGACTGACTCAGACAGAGCTTTTGACCCTTCTAAAGCCATTGTTAATGAAAATGAGATTTGACCCTGTGAAACTGGAGCTTCAGCTGGTTCTTTCATAATACTTTTCAAAATACTTGTTCTTTCAAAAATACTTTAAGTCTGAAAAAATTAATTGGAAATAGCTTCATTTTCCAAACCATATAGCAATGTTTAGATGAGTGGACCTTGCTGTGGTTTTTAGGAACTGAGGCCAGTGGCACCACATAAACAGACTCTCCATCCATGGTGTTTTACAAAGCAGAGGTACTTTTAAATGTAGCTGCTGCTGGGCACTGCAAAGTCAGTGCATTCATCCTCCAGGGCTGCTTGAGAAGCTTTACCTTTGCACCAGAGTCTGTCCGCAGCTGCAGGTGCCAGGAGCGCGGCTTTGCACTGACAGCCCCCCGAGCCTTAGGGAGGCTCCCACTCCACAACAGCCTAGGGAGGAGAGAGAGAGAGAGAGAGAGGGGCTTCTGTTGAGCTTGGACAACATGAAAAAAGTCAAATCAGAAACACTATAATCTTTCAGTCGCTTCATTTAAGCTGTGAACTGCAATAACTTAAAGGCAGCTGGATGGGTGCCATGCTGGAGCTGCAGCTCCTGCCCAAGACACTCACAGCACAAGCACAGATCCAACACCCAAATAAATCCCTGCCTCTGGGAACTCACACCTCACTAAGAATCTAGAGGTTTCAGAACTGCAAGACACTGGCATTTTCTAAGCTATACTATGAATAGCTTTAAATGAATACACATCAGCTAAGGGAATTCCATTCCTAGACTGCTGGAAGGGTCAGGACTCTTACTTCAAAATTAATTAGTGCACATTAATTACTCAACAACAGTTATGAAACATTTAAAAGGAAAATGAATATCCAGAAATACCATTAGTAAACACATTCCTGAGGAAATTATTTAATTAGTGTTTAATTATTGGTAAAGAAATTTATTAGTTACTAAACAGTAATTACATAAAGCACCACTTTTAAATTGCTGGTGCTATTCATAATTTAAATAACTATTTTTATCTATGTATTTATTTTCCAGTGTTAAGTGGATTGTTTCTCATTAAGAGTAGAACATAGTAAATGCTTTATACATGGGATTGATTGCTATTCTGGTCTGACCCCAGGTGCAAGACTGGCATCTTAGATATCAAGACACAATTCTTAGCACTTTGGAGTTAAAAAGCTGTTTTCTTATGAAAGCCATTTCTGTCAACTGTACAAACCAATACTGCCCCTTGACTGAAGAAATAGGTACTAATTAGTCAAGGTGTCCTAAATATTCAATAGCTGATACAAGGACTTGCATCAAAAATCAGATTTGAACCCAGGCCTCTGGCCACTGATTTCTGCCCATTTCATAACTGAGATGACTTCAGCAAGAGCACCAGGAATGTTTTGTTGCCTGCACGACCAACCATGATGATACTCTTTTGAGAGAGTGTTACACTGAGTAATAAAATAAATCTTAGTACTATTTCTGTGAGCAGTCTGGGGACTGGGAAAGCAATACTTATTTTGGTGTGCTTGCACTTTGTGAGGTGTACTGATGATTCTCATGCTCTGCCTAGGAACAGAAAAACAATAGTTTCTCCCAAGTCTTTATATTGGACAACCTATAGGGACAAATATTAAAATGGTTGATTTAGTATCAGATTATCCAAACTACTGTGAATAACAGTGGAATACAGCACTCACTGAGGAATGCATACAATTCCTCAGTTTTCCAAAGGATGTCTGCTATCGCCTAAGGTTCCCTTCCATTCTTGCATCTGCTTAAAGGTATTTAAAAGCAGTTTGACTCCTACTAGGCTTCATTACATTTCTTAGATTGCAGATCTGCATTTACGATTTTTTTCAAAATTCTTTGTAATTTCAAGATGAAGCAAGAAGAAAAAAACCATATTTGCTCATGACCCAGATTGCTCGGTTAAAAAAAAAAAAAATTTCTCCTGCAGGTTTTTAATTGGAACCGTCTGTTATTGCTTGTCTTTCCTGAGAAGAAATAAGATTTAAACTTGGTCTAAGTGTCATCTATATGTAGCATGAAAAGTAAGAGCTCTAAGCCTGGGGTGGAAAGGTGTTAGGACACATTGCATCTGATATATCAGATACCAGCATTTTTATTAGAGACAAGGAAAAACCTTGTTAAAATGCTAGAAAAAAATTTAACTTTTTTTTTCCCTCATTCTTTTCTGAACACGTTTGGGTGGTTTTGTTACCTTTTTGTAATCTTTTATGTAGTGAGGGAAAACCAATACACTGCAACCTTCATTTCTTTAGGTTTTTGGAAACATTCTAATTAAATTCTTTTTTTTAAATATTTTTAAGGATGGAGACTTTAGAGCTTTTCTGGTCACCCTGACACAGTGTTGAATCACCGTCACTTTTTTTTTTTTTCCCTTCATATCCAACACAGTTTGACTTGCTGAAGTTTGTATCCTACCCCTCTCAAAATCTGATAATTTGAGAATAGTCTGATTTAACTCCCTAATGGGTGATTCTAGAGAAGATGAGGATAACATAAGACACTACCCTTGCCTTTTTCCTCTCCAAGATGAACATAAACCTCTTTCAGCATATCCAGGCACTCACCCACCTTGGTGATTCACCTCTCAAGTCCTTCCAGTTTATCAGCATCCTTCCTGTACTGGGAAGACCCAAACTGGACATTATCCTCCAGGCATGATCTATCAAGCACTGAATAGAGGGGCTCAATCTTTCACCTCTGCCTGCTGGCTGAGCTTTTGCTAGTGGAGTTTCAAAACACAGTTGAAATTTCATATTCACATGTAAAATATGCCATAGTCTATGGTAACCCCATAAAAAATAGATAAGAAAATTACTTTGGACAGAAGACTAAAAATATTACATTAACATCTTGATTGTATATTAAATTGGACCACAAAGAAGTGTAAAAACAGTCAAGACTAAAAAATGTATCCTTTTTCGGATCAGGAAATATCGATGCAAATAAATTCTAGAGTGCAAAGATGTAATCATCTGTGGTGGTTTGCAGCTAATACCTCAATGGTATTTCTGAAATTATACTATTGTTCATTTCCTTTATTCATCTCTACTTCCCCTGGAGATGACCATGTACTAACACCGGGGTCATTGAAGTAGAATGGGAGTGAGAGGGGTTGGTGGGGGAGTCACCCTTTAGATAAAGGGTATAAAATTATTAAAACTAATAATAAAGAAAAAATGTTTCCTGCATCCAAAAATAGGAAAAGTTAATAAAATAACTTCAAGTTTAATTTTGCTTGCATTGGAGAATCATGGTTTTTTACATATATTTTTTGTTAGATTATATATGTTGTTACATTATATTTACATATTTGTTGTTAGATTATATCTATGATCACTTAGCACTCTTTGTCTTTAGATCTCTTCCTTTCTGTTCTTATCATCAGCATATTACTGAACTTTTAAAAATATACACTGTATATATAGAGCTATCATGCAAGGATATTGTGTTTCAAAAGCTCTTCATAGAAACTTCTACCCTAGCACAACACAAGCCAGCTCAAGTACAGGTCTGACAGGGTGTGTTTTCTGAGGTCCTGCCTCACTATAATTAAAAATGGGCTTTCATAAGTTGAAAGAAAAGAAACCAACAACAACCCACTACATTGGTTTGGTTTTATTCCCTAAGTACCTTGCAAACTCCATAGTTTGGGTTATTGCAAATCTAAAGTATTTGAAAATATTAACTTTCCTGCAGCAAACTAAGGCATACTCTGAAGTAAAACAGTGTTCCTATTGACATATCACTGACAGCTGATAGCTGTTGATATTTTTTTCCCAAAAAATCTTTAAAGTCTTTATAATGATATCTGTTTTTTCCATTGAAAATTACAATAGAAATCAATTACAATATCTTTTTTTTTTCCTGGCTATCTTTGAAATGCTGTGTAGAACAAATATTTCTTTGTCAGAAGGCAGAATCACTGAAAATAATCAGGTAGAAAAGACAAAAAGTAGAATATTCATAAGATATTTGCATTTGATATGTTCATAGAGCTTCTATCTTCTGCTTTTAAACACCAACATATTCTAGGTCAGGCTGTCGTTCATTTCCTAATTTCACATAAAAATAATTATACAAATTTAAAAGTAATGTTCAGACCTTTTTTCATTAATTGATGATACAAGATGTCCATCACATCCTCTCATAGGAAGACCGATACAGAACCTCAGTATATGTATCCTAATGCTCTGTGCAGGTAGAACCAGCTTTACCCAGCTCTAAACACTTAAATGAGGTAACTAAGTATGAAATCCACATGTCTGAAGAAAGTTATATATTCAATGAGGGGATTCTCAGACCATGATTCAATTAATTTAAAATAACACCTTTTTAAAAATAAGTGTCTAAAGTCAGAATAATTAATATGAACCATAAAGCTTTGTACAAATAAAAAAGGTCAGGATTTAGCATAGAGGCAAAAGGCAGCCATTGTTGGCCATACTTCATCTCTTGTAGTCCTGGCAAAGTCTCGAGACAAAATATTCCTGCTGATTATCTCTGATATTTGATTCAGTTCAGTTTTATGAGCATTTACTCATTAGTGTGGCTGTAAAGTTTTGCTGACCCCTAAAATATAGCACAGAATGTTGGTGAAATTATTTGGAACTCAGTAGACAGAAATGCATTAGCAGTAAAACCAAAATATTACAGCAAAAGCAAAGCAGTGAGATGTATTCCAGTCTTGTGTTTCCAAACACAGATCTATAGTTTCATCTATGGCCTGACTTCCTTCTGAATGCCAGTTATATTATTTGCAGACCAGACCTGGGAGAAACTGAAATATCATATTTGGAAAAACTATAGAACAGGGAGCTTAAGGTCAAGGCCTTCAAAATAGTTCAATCATTTTGTTCTTTTTTTCCAGACTCAGTTTATTGGCTTCATTTTCTGCAATGGAAAGGGGCATCTAAAAAAATTAGAACTTTAAAAATGTGTCCTAAATGGCTTTCCATGGCGACATAGGATATCTTTCAAAACCTCTAACATGAAACCCAAGTATCCTTACTGCCACCAAAGAATAGTCAAACCATTATGAAGAGTAGAGCAAGGGACGCTGTTATATTTACGTGTGCAGCACAAAAAAGCTGTTGGCACCCTCTGTTTGGAAGGCTGCTCAGCCAAGCTCTTAAACTTATGTGCCAAGACCACTACATGTCTTCCTTAATATGAGACTGAAGACCAAAGGGTAATCTTGGAACAAACATCTACACTTTTTTCACTAAAATCCCACTTCCTCTAATTCTCCCTGAAACCCTGTAGACAGTTGTGTTAGTTGTTAACAACAAAAGCAACAATAACTTGTCAAGAAGGACTTCCTACATTAATTCCTTGGCTCTTTGAGATAGGAGAGAAATTGGGAAAAAAAAAGGGAAATAAGCTCTTGAACTCTAGCAAGACTCAGAAGAAATTTTAAGGTATTTAGATACCTAGAAATGGTCACGAGTACCCAGCAGGATTCATGAACCGTGCTCCATGTGAAATCAAGTAGGCAATTAGAAACAAACAAAAAAAAATCCTAAATCCTATTTGGGATCTATTCAACCTAAGAGGCATAGAAATGACAAAGATTTCAGCACATGTGGGTGATACCCACAGCAGGACAAACTGCTTTCAGCTACACTGCTGAACATCTGGGATCACTCTGCCATGGTCACATGTGGTGATGGCTTTTCTGGAAGACCTTTACACTACAGCTAATGCCACTAAAATCTGGCAGGAGGCACCAACATGTATTTTACTTCTACTGTCGTTTTGATCTGCCAGGATTTGCATGATCAGGGGTTAGCATTTAAACGGGAGGCACTGTTTCATCAAGGAAGGGAAAAGAAGCACTATAACCAAGTCCTTTCAAGGCCTGTTGCCTCAGAGCATGATTTACAATTTGAAATTAAGAGATATGAATAACAAAATAAAACTTCACTGACACACTTCTGGCTGCAATTCCCAGAAACACATCTTCCCCCTGGACCCCCCCCCACCCCCCACATTTTTCTTTTCATTTTATAACTCCGAAGACACAAGATATGAATACAATTCTTTCCTTCCTTTCCCCCAGCTGAAACCAGAGAACTGGCTTGCTCCCCTCTGCTGCCTGAGGACTGAATCTTCCCTTACTGTACTGAAGCAATGGTAAAGAATTCCATTTCCCTTTATATGCATGTTCCCAAGGTTAGCCCTCACCACTGAGAAAGAAAGATACTTAAAACTCATAAAATAGGGTTATCAGGGACCTATGGAAATCATCTGGTCCACCTGCTCTGCTCAAACCAGGGCCAAGCTCCAAGACAGATCAGGCTGCTCTGGGTTTCACCCAGCCAAACTTTCCTTTATTACCTTTATTATTAGAATTCATAGTCATTGTTTGTGTGTTGGTGGTCATTTTGGTTTTGGTTTTGTTTTTTTTTTTTTACTTTTTGGTAGGAGGTCTTGAATCTTAGCTCTCAATCAGGATTGGCTTTACACTGAATTTTTTTGTGATTTTAAACCCAACTGAAAACTGAGTGTAAGTTGACACAGACAACTGTATTTTTGTCTCTCAATATTTTTTTCATTTTGTTGTGTAATGTCAATGAAAATTTCATGTAAGAAACTGTTTTCACATCCAGAAATAGTGACCTCAATCTTCATCCTTATATTCTTAGTCTTGTTTCTCATTTTTCATGCTTTTTAAATGAATCATGTTCATTTGTAAAAAGTCAATTGATACAAAGGTAATGGGGTTTTGAGAAAGCTGTTAACACTAATTTGCTTAATTAACAAATCATGTATAAAATCACACTCACTATAAACACTGCTGTGGAGCAAATGTAATCCATTAGGATTCATAGGAAGGGATCTCGTTCAGCTTTGTCACAAAGGTTTAACTGCTGCTGAGCAGGGTTTGAATCCTGAAAGCTGGAAAAATGCAGTTTTCCCTTGAACATCCACTAAACTCTCCCAGACTGCTCCTTGGCTGCTGCCAACTGCTCTCATCTGCCCTCTTGTCCTGTGTAGCTAAAGGGGATGTGTCATATCACAGAATATCACAAATTAACAGTGCAGCATTTGGAAATCTGAGGTGAGTATGCTGCTTGTGGGACAGGAATAGAACTGTTAGGAATGGTAATAAAATCAAGCAGCAGGGTGTTGTCAGGGCACGGTGAAATGGAAGATGGAAGAGAGAAAAGTACAGCATACCATAACCAGTTACCTCTGGTCACAGAAGAAAATAATTTCTTCAAATCATTACCACAGGTGTAAAGTAGATATTTTATTCTAGTGAACCACATGTGCATTGATAAACCAGTTTACAAAATCCAGCAGTTTCGGCTTATCAGGGCCTTTCTCACTCTGCTAGGTAAGCATGACAGCCCTGCCTGGGAGTCAGTGAGTTACTGGCCAGGGTAGGGACTGGTCAGAAGCCAGGAACAAATTAGAGATTTTCCATTCACCAGGCTGGATTTACTTCTTATAGAGTGATACTGCTTTAATGGAATGAAGCTGCTCTGATTTATTCTATGAAAGAAATTACTTTTCTTTCAGCTTCCTTTTGCATTTGATTTAGTGCAACAGTTAGCTGCTGTCCTCTATGATACTGTGTTCATTAGCTTGCAATAACCACTGTAGTAGTTGACAGGTTTCAGATCTTGCTGTGCCAAAATTTAGACCCAGACTTCCAAGGTTTCCATCCTTGAGTTTTCAGAGACTCCATTATTCAGTTTTGACCAAAGGCAGGATCATCTTTCACAGTTATATGACAACTATGAGGCATTTAGACATGAAAAAGAAATGAATTAAATTTCATTTTATGGAGGACACCTTGTAACAAAGACAAAGGACAGGTAAATTGTATATTGATGCAAAATTGGGCAGTTGTCACAAATATAGTTCCTAAATAACCATCTAAGACTTCTTAAAGATATCTGCAAATATATAGTAAGCTATTTGCAATAAATTATTTAAACTATCATGGCAGCTGTGATACTCAACAGAAAAATGAGCTTTTATATTTTTGCCAAAAAATATTTTAAAAATTCCCCTGGTCAAGGGTGTGAAAACTGTTCTATATTACGTGAATTGCTTTTATACATTAATAGCTGTGTTGATTTTACTGTATATTTACAATCATCAGAAAGAGAAGGAAAACATGAGGAGGGCTTTATCTAGTCAGCTTTGAGAAGCAAGAAATTTCCTGAAACTGACTGCACATCATTTATTATAACCCATGTAGTCAAGGTAACGGGCATGGTCCAGCAAAATTTTGGTGAAGGCCATACCATTCAAACGCCCTGAATATTGTTATTGCTTCAGAAATTTTCTTACATGGATGAAGGATATTTAAAAAGAAACCTGACTCTTCTTGCTTGAGATGAGTTTGTCAGAGACTGCCCTGTTCTCAAATGGAAATCTTTTTGCACAAGCTGCATCAGTCCCCATCAGCCTCTTTCATCAGTCCCTCTGGTACAACAAGCACAAAGAGAGGATGAAGGCAAGGTTCTTGAAATCTGGGACATTGCCTGGAAAACCCATGAATGCAACTAAGCCAAAGTCATAATGCTGGACAAGGGCTCACTACACATCTGGTTTCTGACTGCCAGCCATCTGTTAAGTGGATTGGGTGTTGGCTGGAAAACCCCAGTTATCAAGAGAAAAAACAAAGGGCTGTGAATTGGGAAAAGACAAGTGAGAAGTGAAAAGGCAATAAAAGAGGGAAAAGGTGAATGATGGAAAGTTTATGAAGGTCACACTGACATTTTACCAAACGTTTTTCCAGTCAACTATAATTCTTAAGAAGCCAATTGGTTGCCAAATCTTCCTCTCAGAAAAGAAAGTTTTGAAAAAAAAAAAAATTAAAATCATGGGAGATGCTGCTAAGAAAAACAGTCTTGACTGTATGTTATACAATATGACCAGGAACAATTAATATAAAATATCCCTTCAGAAATTCTGCTCTACTGTGTACAGCATTACTTTACAGAAGTTTTACAGGAAAAATCTAGTCCAAGGTGAAAACATGCCAGTGTGCCTATGTATGAATAAATATATATCCATCACCCTGCAGTTTCACTGAAACTGTATTGAATTACACCAGCCAAAGCACTGGCTGCCTAAAATGAAAGGGTTATAAAATATAGCCATATTCCAGAGGAAAATGAATATCAATATACAGCTTCTCTGTGATACTAGTTTCATTGATTTTTGACAATAGTCTGCGAATGAATGAGCTGTAGTTAATAGCATAGGAAGTTTTAACCCTCCCTCTCATAAGTACTGCTTATTTGTTACAACACCCAGCTACTGAGTGTGAGGCATCTTCGGCTGCTGGCTGCCATGGAACTCAACCATAGTGCTCTGTGTCCCATGTCACACAACTTGTTTGGGAAATTAATACAGTGTGCACATGTGAAAGGAATGCAAGCCTGCCTAAAATTCAGATAAATCTCTGCAGAAAACCTGCAGATGCTCACCCATAGTGTACCGGGCAGACAGCCATGCAGAGAAATTGTAACATGGCACTCATTTACCCAGAATCTCTATCTCTGTCATACAAATCTCATGCCACTAGCAAGCTTTCACATGTATTCTCTGTAGATCCTTCATTAAAGCATATTTAGTGATTGATTAATTTGCTAACAGGACAGAATTATCTTATAACTCCATATTAATGTTCCCTAAGAAGGCTAAACATTAATAAACTTGAATATGACAGTAAAACTTTAAGAGGCACAGTACAAGCTGAATTCTTCCTCCTTCAGATCAGATGCTGCAGCATGACTAAACACTATTCTGCTCACTTTATGTAAATGAAGGATATGGGAAGCTAAACCTGAAGCAATTTAATAACGCCTTGATTGTATGTAATGTAGGATTAACTAACCCTGATTAAGGAAGACCTTACAAATACATCAACAACCTGCAATTAACATGCTGTTGGTAAACATAATTACAACTTTTGTTTCTCACTAACAGCAACACGAATAAGTGTTTGTTATAATTTTGCTTGCAATACCTAGTAGTCAAAATCATGAAATCTGGTGGATTTTTAGCACTTCTGATGTGTCTTCAGAAAAGTATTGTGAAGAAAAAAAAAGTAGTATTTCTAGAAATTTCTTAGTGTGTATCTTTCATAGGTTGCACTACATAGTCCTCAATAAACCATACCACCAAGCAGAACTCTGGAGAAATCAGAGGTAGCTCACAATTAACTTTCCAGCAGCACCTTTGGCATGAAGAACACAATTTGGAAACCAAAGTACTAAAACAGAAGGTGCTCTCACAAGGTGCTCTCACAAGGTGCATGTAAACTGGCTTTGTCCTGTTAGCAGAGACATCTGCTTCACATTTCTTGGAAAACCACATGGGATAAGAATACAAGACTGACAATTAAAGACTACTGGAAGAGGGCTCTTCAATGCCCTTCCCAGAAAAACCCAGAGCCCATTGCCAAAGAAAGCTGCACTTGAGTGGATGCTGCTGCACTGGTGCCAGTGCACCCAAGTGCTTCTCTGACAGGAGCTGCCACCAATGACACTTTAAATCCCAAAGTGCTCCCATCCAGCCTTCCTTGAGTACTGCAGGTCTGTTCACACACACTTTCACATTGTCTTTCTACCAGCTGAACAAATGACTGACCTAACCTCCCTCCAGCTGTGCTGCACAGCTTTTTAGCTCTCCTTATCTCTGCCTGCTGAACCACTCACATGAATTCTCTTGTCAGGCAAAATGAACCGAGGTTAGCAAGGGCCAGCTGTTTAAAGTGCTTCGTAAAATTCAGATCATTTTAACTTAAATGGATGAAGAAGCAATTCTTACAAGCAACTGAGCTTGTGAATCACCAAAGACTTTTAACTTGGGTAGAAGTTTTGAGGAAGTTGTATGGGCACCTAATGAAAACACCATAGTGTACTTCCCATCTACAAGAAAAATGGGTGGAAAGCAAGGCACTGGAATTGCAGGAGAGCCAAAAGCAAAAAAGTCCCGACAACATAACAACATAATTTTTTTTTAATTTTAGGCCTCTGACTCCTTTTCTCAGAAGCACTCTGCTCTGCTAAGGATAGCCTGAATTGCCAGGAATGAATGGTAATACATTCTCCCCAGTCAGATTCCTGCTTTCTGAAATACTCACTTTCTATCCAGAAGCATTCTAATCATGAGCACAATTTGCACTGGAATAAAGATGCAAATCATGATACCTAATATCAGTTATTGGAGTTTTCCCCATCCTTCTTGTTAGTTAATTGCAGTTCTTAGATGATGTCTTCACTTCATAGAGGTCATGTTTTTTTTGAATTTTAAATGGTGGTGATAAGGACCAGTCTGTATAAAACTGATTTTCAAAAAGAACAACAAAGAAGGTTCAGTAAAACTAATAGAAGCTCATCTGATAACTCCTTCAGGATTAGAGCCAGGTGGAAAATTTTGATTTTTCAATAATTACTTTTGAGAGAAAAACTGGTCTTTGCTGTTTTTAATGAAACATTATTTAATTTTAACCAGAATTAAACCTTTTTTCCTTCTCCCTGGTTTTGTTTTGGTGTTTTTTTTGTTTTTTTTTCTTTTTTTGTTGTTGTTGTTCTCTAAGGGAGTTGATCACTTAGCATGATGTATACTGTAGACATTATAGTATGTGGAGTTTGCCTGCCTTTCCTAGGTCTTTCCCAGGATGTTTGCTTGGCCAAGGGCCTTTGTCCCTTTCCTTTTTTTGGATTTGAATGATCAATATCTGAAGCATAAGAGTAGATCGTCATGTTTCCCAGTGTATTATAGAAGAGGCCTCACAAAGCTCTACTGTGAGGAATCAGATGTAGGGAAGGGAGTAAGAGGTTGTAAAGAATTATGAGTTCACAGTTGGCTGTATCAAGGCATGACACCTGAAGATTTTATTAATAACTTCAGAAAACATTATCTCTAGACTTTAATAAGGGAAAAAAAATGCCTAGTTTGAAAAGAATAATCCAAAAACATCCCTACTTCTCCAAAAGATTCTTTGGTCTACTAGCAGAAAACTTTCAAGAGCAGTACATTTCCATTTCCTACACCTTCTCCATAAGATACAAACAAACTAGTCTCTTAGCATTTAGGTTCCAACTAAAAACAAACCAAAGCTATCAGGGAAAAAAAAAAGTGGAAGTGGGGGAAGTAGAAAAGGAGAATCTGCCTAATCTGCTTCCTGGCTTTGGCCACCAAACCAATACTCACTCAGTGGTCTTGCATCTAAATGGATGCTAAACAGATTTTAACAACTGCATGTGGTCAGCCTCGTGCCAGATACAGATCTGACTGGTGCCTGTGCACTGCACTCACAACAGACTGCCGAGAAGCTGAGGGAGCTCTGCTCTCATAGTGAAGTGTGGCAGCCTGTCAGCTGTACAATCTCCATACTTACAGGAATCTGCAAACTCAATTGTCAGAACCCCATCATCCCAGACCCATACCACATGGACACTATTGCTTTCCTTGGTCTAAGGTACAGTCATCGAAGATTCATTATCTGGACACCCATTATAGCTAATTCAGAATCTGGATAGCATGAAAAAAGGACTTAAATTTTCCCCCTAAAAAAATGTTAATCATTAAAAGCAGTTATTTAACTCCTGAATTTCTCCATATACCTTGTAAGAAGACACAGAATAGTTCTCACTGAAAAGAACACAAAATCCATATATAGCTACACCCCAGCTTTTATCTTTTCCTTTTTTTGATGTTTTCTAGATCTTCACTGAATTCCTTTTTCCCTTGGAACACACAGGACAGTAAGAATGTCCGCAGTATGGCAGATCAAAGAAAACTGTATGCAGTGTTTTTTTATTTCCTTATATGACTTGTGTAGTGTGTAACAAACAGTAAACTTTTCCCAGATCCAGAATATATCATGCTAGAGTAATCTTTTCCCAGTTCTCTTCATTCCCAAAATGACAGTGTGGTGCCAAAGGATCTGGTAGATTTGCCCTTTCCTTTCCACATTTTATGTAAGCTGAAAACACATAACTATTTGCACACTGATAAGTAATCCTGATAAATAAGACTTGTTTTCAGCCTGGTTTGAAAGTAATATTTTCCAGTTAGAAAAGATTGTAGAATGTATTTGAAAGGTTAAACTCCTAGATAAAACTCTTGCAAATGTGGAGCTTGTTGTGCATAGATTCCCAAGTATCCCAAATGATTCATGGAAACAGAGAAGGAAAAAATCTGACTTTGAAATTCACAACAGATTTGAATACAGAAAACACACAAGAAGAAATCTAAAGCGTCTTTCCAAACTACCACTGCAAAGATGAAGTTGAGGCTCTGATTCAGAGCTTTGCAGTGTATCTCACTTAACAGCAGCTCAGACAGCTTGTGTTGTGGTATTGAAAGGGCTTCATTGGGAATACAGAAATCACTGCTCTCACCCTGCCTCTGCCCATGGGACTCTAATGAATTTAAAGTTAATTGCAAGAGGTCACCAAAAAGCTAAGTGACCACCATGACTGTGGTGTGAAGAGGCCTGCAAGGAAGATTTTACAAATTCCCTGATGACACTCAAGCCATCAAATGCTGCTCAAGACTCTGCAAAGTACTGATACCTACATTCTGACCTGCTTCAATTCATCAGTGGTTTCACTTACTCGTGTACTGCACTGCACAGAGGGGGAAAGGCAGCAGCAACAGCAGAGGAGGAAAATTGACTCAAAGCATGAAGCCTTCCGAGCAGTGAAAATATCTTTTTGTTTGGTTTTGGTGGTTTCTTTGTTGAAGCTGAAGGAATGGCACAAACAAGCATTGAGGGTCAGGGAGGAAAGGGGCAGCATCCTCCAGGAAACTGAAGTAAGTGGAAAAGATAGATATTCTCCTTTCTTAAGTAATCCTTCAGAGGCACACAAGCTACTGCAGCTGTCCCACTGTGCTAAACAGTTTGCTCTACAGAAGATTATGTTCTCTTTTGAGGTCCTTTGCAGTGCCTCAGCCTCCTATGGTGAAGTGTCTGTTAATGTATCTATCTTTTGTGCAGTGTCTGGAGATCCTATTGAACTGCCAATGTTTCTTCTCACAGTAACCCACAGAGACAGGGACCTCTCCCTTCTACAGATCTGCAGGCCCTTTCACAGATGTTGAATATGCCTACTCCATGTGCAGTGTTACCTTTCTTTTAATAGAAATATTTATTACTTTGTAGCGACTGTATAGAGTTATCCATATTTCTGTCTGTAGTATTCCAGTACAGTCCCAAGTGTTGTAAAATATGAAAAAAAAATCCAGATAGAAGTCACAGCAACTGAACTCCCATGGATCATTGCCTTTGGACACAACAGGACATTCCTATCCCCTTCAAACAATATGTTTAAAAGATAATCAGATAGCCAAACAAGCAAAAAGTCCCCAAAATTGTCCATGTCATTTTCCCCCTCTAGAATTACTCACTATCTCATGGAAAACGAATTCAAAGAGTTCATGAAGTGCTGAAAGGAACTCTCTATCTGGGGAACTGGAAGCTACACTTAAATGGATGGCCAGAGATTTCAAGAAGCATTCATAAAACATTTCCATATAGTAAGTAAAGCTAAGGCTGCCCACACCCAAGTTCTGATGCCAAGCGTGGAAGGCCACAGGAGGTTGTTTCTGAGGTGTTATTTATATTGGATTTTAAAATGGTCTGAGGGGACAGAGGGTTGAGCTATCAATTATGTAACTGCAAACAAAGAACCTTTGGGAAGGGAAGCAGAAAAATTGCATACTTAGAGCACGAGCAAGGCATTTAGGAGCGGTTCAAGGTTAACTCCTTTCCTTCGCTTCTCTGAATTCTGTTAAGAGTTCACATCACAGTACAAAGCCCAGGGAACAGTTCTGGAGCCATATGAAAGTAATCCCTGAAGTTTTGATTTGCTTAGCACCTTGAGGGATGTAACAGGAGGAAGGGAAGGACAAATACAGTCCCTAGCCCACAGAGACCACATTGCAGCCATTGCAATTCAGCTGCCATGAGCTTTGTGTAAGGCTCTCGTAAGCCTTGCTGTCAACTGGCCTCAGACTACTGGTCACTGTCTTACTGCCAATACTGCTGGAAATGTGAAAAAAGTGCACAGCTGTTGTGTAAATGGGAAATCTGGTAAGAAATTAAAACAGAAACTAGCCTGTATGAGTGTTTCTGTGCAATAGGAAAAAGAGATGTGGTAAATTTTCCTCCCCAGCAGTAAATTCACATAGTAAAGTAGAGCTATCTAGTAGTTTCTCAAAAGCTGAGACAAATCCACATGAAAAGTTTTTCTTGAATGCATCCTGTGGCTGCTGGAAAGATGTATCAGGGATTTTTTAAGATACACAGGCAGGAATCAGTGAGATGGACTGCAAACCTTTCTTCTCCTTCTTCCCTATTTTGTTTCTATATCTAGCCTAAAATTTAAGATGTGCCTTTCCACCCTGAGCACCTCAGCCATTTCTTGCAGTTGATTAAATCCTGCTTCTGCCCTTATCTTGAAGCACACCAGTTAAGCCAGGGTGTTATAGCTGGCTACTGAGGTAGCAGGCAGCTGACTGGGCAGGGAATCTATCCCACTTCCTTAGCCAAGCTACAGGAAAAAGAACAGGGTCCTACTCTTGCACTTCCAGAAGGAAAGCCTAAGACCTTATCAAAGTACCACACATCTCAGCTCAAAGCTCAAGAAAATTTCCTATAGGCATTGCATCAGACACTCCAGAGAGGGAATAAATTGTGAGAATGCTCAGCAGATATCACAGCATATATTGCAGTTGAGATGGCCACAATACACATACTATACCACATGAGAAGGCTTCAGGCATCTGCCCTTCTTGTTCTTTAGCCCAACCTTTTATACCCTCATGTTGATGCACTGCACCTGAGTGCCCTCCGTTCCCTTTGGTGGCTGCTCAGTGCCCCTGGGCACTCCCTGGCTCATTGCTGTCAGTGCTGCTCACCTGCTGCTCACAGCTCTGCCCACTGGGGATGAGGCTGGGCCACAGCCCCACCCCAATCACCACAAACTGTGTGCCTACAAGCAGATTTGGAAAATTTTGTCCCTTTCCTGCAGGACAGTAGTCAGGGCAGAGAAGATAGAACCCTGACATGCAGAGAGAGAGGAGAAGCTGAGGAGATACAGTCTCTGTTTGGATTGTAGGTTCAGATGTTAGGAAGTTGCAAGGATAACACTACAAGGTTAAGACAACAATTTCAGAGCCTGCACAAGGTGATCCAGTGTTTTAGGACAAAAGGCACTTGTTGGATGCTTCCTCTTTGAGTCGGAAGATGCTCTCACTCTGTGTTTGTTTTCAAACTATTGCACAAGAGGGGCATAGATCATGGAAAGGATGTGCTTGTCCTCCTGTTTAACAGGAAACTGCCTAACACTCTTCTGCCTTATATTAATGAAAGTACTAGGTACATAGACATGAAAATGATCACTTCAGGTGATGGTCATGGGAAATTAAGTGACGAGTTCAAAACAAATATATATTTTTCTCTCCCGCTGATTGATTTTATTTTTTCCTCTTAAAGAATATGAGGAGTACAGTAGACACACATTTTTAATTGAAATCAATTATCTAGTGTTTCAAGCCACATCACCTAACTCAGAACTTGGTAAAGCCAGTGGCAGTCATTCCATTCATTACAGTGGGTTTTGGATGAAATCCGTGCAGCTGAAAGTGATGACTTGCACTTTCAAATGCAGTCAGTGCCTGCAGGTTTTAAATGTATTACTATTATTTTCTTGCTATGTCTCTTTAAAATGCTGTTTATTCACCATGGTGCAATACCTAGATATATTAGTATTAAGATATGGTTCTCCATTTTAAAACTCAAATTATTATGTTTCTTATATAAGCAATTTTTACTAAATCAAATAATATAATTTATCAGAAAATGAATGCTGCTTTTCTTTGGTGTTTATCATTATATAAAAATCGTTATTTTGGGGAAAGGTTATGTTTCACTGAATGCTTAATAATACATATTTCCAACCATATCATTATAATTAATAATAGTGATCGCTTTTGTATAAGGTATTCTAATTATATACAACCTCCAACATACTCAGTATCCCAATTCTTTGATCATCTAGACCAGAACATGCCATTGCCGACTAATTGCTTGTCCCTCCCATATGGGCATTTCATTTCTCAAACGTTGGCAAAATAAAGAGCTTGGATGCATCAAAATATTCACCCAGTCCCTGGAGCACTGGGAAGCACTCCCGGTAACTTAGACAAAACCATAAAATTTCTTTGTTCTCACACTTGAATTAAAGCCTATGGTGTTACAGACTACAAAACCCCTATGCAATGCAAGACTTTCTCCTTGCCAGAGCGTTTGCAATCTAAGGAAGAGAGGCCAAACCAGGCATATACAGCTGGTCTCAGGAGCACTGGCCAGAAAGCAGCAGAACAGCAGCTGAGCTACTGCAATTCTGTCAGAAATGAGAGGTTTAAGCAGGAATTTGAAGGTAAATGCTGTTGAAATCCTGTGTAGGTCCCTCTGCTCTGGGTGTCATTTTGTCACTGAGAAAAGTCCATTGTGTTTACCAGAAAAGACAAAAATAGTTTGTACTAAAATACAGCCTCCTTTCCTCATATTAAATAATTTAAAATTTGTAAGATTTCAGCAGCTCTTGTACTCACAATGATTGCTAATCCATTAACAGAAAATATGAACAATGACTAATTACAAGGCGTATTAATTAATTAAAAATAGAACTAATGCCTTTGAATGAATGGCAACAGGGAAATGACAAGTATTTTGTCACTGATATCCCAGGCTGAATTGGTGACCTCTAAACCTTCCTCACAAAAATGGCAGAGTTGCCTTATGCTCCAGCTGTCTAGAACAGAATGACTGCACAAGTGTTTCCTTATTTTCCCTGGTGTTATACAATATCAGGGCATTGCCAGGTAGAGCACATGAGCTGGCTAAAATTAAATGCAAACTCTAATAATGGCTGTCAGATAGGAAGACGGTAACAGAATTAGCAGAACTTGGATTCGTTCCATTTGTCACTGAAGTTGCCTCATCAAATCAGCAGGAATTTCAAAACTCAGGCTTGAATGAAAAGATGAGAAGCAATTGAAACAGGTCTTTACAGATGTTGTTGGAGAAGTGATGAATATCTTGACCCTGTCTGTAAGGAGTTTTCTTGTTACACATGTGTTTAAAATACACCCAGGAGTGTTTGGCTTTTTACAGGTGCTGACAAGAACACTCAGCTTTGACAGGAAATAATTACCTGTAAATTATTGTTCTGAGTCACACAGAATGGGGATTCCAATCCAGATGTGCTCCAGACTGCAAGGAGCCCTGTGACCACCCAGGGCATGTCTCAAAGAGGCTCAAAAGAAGAACTGGATTTAACCATCCAGTTACAGGGGAAGTGCTCAGCTAAGTGGAAACCTCTTGAAATGTCACACGACCTCAGTGCACCCTTGGACAGGTAGGAATGCAAGTCAGATTACAGGATGCAAAGCTAGGCAGCTTCAGGATGATCTTTCAAGGCATAGAAACATTTTGTTTTGGGTTTGGGTGGGGATTTTGATTAATATAATTATTAAATGTAAATTAGAATTGAATGGTAACAGATCAGGAATCATTAACTTAACTGTTTGTACTACCAAAATCTCTTTTTTAGGCATTTATTGTTAGGATTAATCAAGCTAGTGGAGGGATGATCAGAGTAGCAAATACACCTTGCATAAATATTTTAATTTCTGTTTCATTTCTATAGAAAGATTTGAAAATAGAGATAAATTGTCAGTTGTCCTCAAATTAGAAGCCCTCTTCCTGATTTATAAGGCAGTTACTTGCATGCCAAACCAAATATTCAGGTATTATGTGTAAGAAATTAATTCAGGTGTCAAAACCTGAAATTTTGTGAAGACAAAAAAGCCAAATGAAAGTAACTTTTTATTCCTATAAAAGAGCACAAATACAGCTGGCAATGTAACCCTTAGTAATGCCTACTCCTCTCCCTTGCTAAAATTAAATAGAAAAGATAGGACTAAAAAAAGAAGTACCTTCAGCATAGGGATGATTTATGAATCAGGACTTGTAAATTCACAGTGATAGATATATATTTTTCATCTTCTTCATCCTGAAAGTAGGAAATAATAATGATTTTACTTATGTGGCAAGAAGAAATTAACTGCCACCAGAAATATGATATGTACTTACACCAGTCATGAATCTGCCACACAGACTTGTCCTGTTGAGCTGAATGTGTGCCCTGATGGCCAAAAGATCCCTGCCTAGTGGAGATTAAAGAGGCATCAGTGCTTCAGAGCCTGGCAGTTTTCAGTCTTTTCCTGGACAGTATGGATCTGGACAAATCCCAGGAAACACTGACCTGCTTGCACTCATGACTTTTGGCTCAGAAAGAAGGTAGATAGCAAACAAACTCCCACAAAGACACTGAGTAGTCTCACTGAAGGCTGCCCTTAAAAATGTGAAAAGAGTTCAATTGCTTATAATACCTTTTTTAATATTTAGCACAAAATATAGGAAAAGCATACTGCCCCTTCTTGGGGGAAAGATGACAATGGAGTGAAGAATTTGACACTTGAAAACTTGGTTTGTAGAGATTTTTAAATTCATAAAAATAATTTTTTCCCATCTCAACAGAAGACAAAAAATCTCCAAATGATCTAATGACCTCAATAAAATTATATATTTCTATTTCCCTAAGAATAGGTTATGGGGTTTTGTTTGCATTTTTCCTCAGAATTTCAACCACAATGAGATAAGAATTCTTTTTTTTGAGAGAGAGATAGAGTAAGAAGCCAGGAAATTGAGCAGCGAACTCAATCAGATAATGCATATAAATAAATGACCCATGACTGGATGAATGAAATAAAAGTAACATGTTAATTGGAAAGAAAATCTAAAAGGATTATTTCCCCAAAGAAACAAAAGCAGAAGTACAGACCTACCCATGAAAAGCCAAGGCAGGAGGACAGGTAAAGTTAAAACTTGCCAGTCTAGGATGGGGTATTTACGTCCATGGAAGATAAAGGCAGTGCATATTGAATTAGAAAAAAAGCCCTAATAAATAAGTTAACAACAAGTATCACACCAGAAAGGTTAATCCATGAGAAGCTTATGCTGACTTTGACAACACTAAGAAACCTGTCTAGGTAGTAATATCTGGCCTTGATTTTGTACCTGCTCCCATCCACATTATGTTTCTATTAAAACTCAGTGCTCATTTTGCATTTGCAATCATTCAACTGCATTGCAAGAGTGGGGAATACACAGACTCCCCTGAGATTTTGCCCTCATTCACTAGCTAGTTTTTCAAAATGTTTTTGGAGAAATATATAGACCAAAGTTTACACCAAGCCCTTGGCCAAAGATATTGCAGTAATATTTCAACAAGCAATATGAAAATAAGTTTTGATTCTTACATTGCAATTGCCTGAGAAGGTTCACAGAACAAATAATTACTCTTGAAATGCTTTAAAATACAATCAATTATAAAGATCATGACTTCAAATTAAATTAATTGGTAGGTGAGAAAGATTGAGACCAGATTCCTAAACTTATTTTCAATTATTTGAAGTGCCCAAAATATCTTGCCATTGTATTTCTGTGCACCTGTTAATAATAAACTACTATAACATATTAAATAGGAACTTAATGCTAAGACATGCTAATACATGTCTCCTCAGGGTCTAGGTAGAGCTCCTTCAAACAACACAATGCACAGAATAAGAGATTTTGTATAAAAAATGCACATATGCTGATTTTTAGCCAAGGCATGGAAAGTTTTATTTCTGCATATTTGACTAAGCTGTTCTGAAACTAATTTTAACTTAAGGTCACCAGCTATGTTTCTTACATAGAGGTCAGGAGAAGCAGTTCTCATAAACTTTTTATTTTGTAAAAACATTTTAGTATAGAATATTAGCCATTTTCTTTATTATTGACTTTTTTACAATATTTTTGTTTTCCTATTTTTAAGAGAAACCATTTCCATCAGTTTGCAAGACTCTCCTAAATGGAAAAAAAAAAATTTTCACCTGCATGTGTAGGGTGGAATAAATTACTGTCTTCTGAATGTTGAATAAATTGATCATCTTGCCAGTGTCAGAGTTCTTGGAGTGTGCAGAAGTAAAAAAAAAAAGCCCCACATTCGTTTTCACAGAAGGCACTGGTGAATAAAAAACAATCATGGTCACTTGGTACAGTGCTGGGCATTTATAAAGGATGTGAAGCAGTTTGAATTCTGAAAAGCCAGTTGCCAATATCAGAAATGTGGTAATTTGCTGTGCATCATAGAGGAAGACTCAAACAGAAGTTTTGTTTTCCTTAAGCATTTCTGGTGATCTGAGGGAAATTCATTCTTTCACATACTTTATTTTCCTTATATATTTGTTTGCCTGTTTGGATTTTACCAAAGAAGCTCATTGATGTAGGTGTTTACAAGAAATATTTGCAGAAAACTGCAAATCAAAATGAAGGAAAACACCCTGCAAGTTCAAGCAAACATGCAGGGGTTGTGTTTTTCAGCACACTCTGGGTCACACAGAAGTCATGAACCTTCTTCATTAAGAAATATCTCAAGAGATAGGTATTACAACCCAGCTGGAGGGTGTAAATGCCCCCATGATCCATCACAAAGGAATCACTGACCACGCAGGCAGCCTGGCTTCACTCTGACTGTACAAGCTAAATACCATCAGTTTAGAAAATTCTGTTTATTCCATACCTTCTCTGATACTTGAATGAACATTTTCCCTGGGGCAAAGGTTATTTTGGAAAAATTATATGTTCCCCCGTGGATGTGGGGGAATATTAGCATTGATCAGTCACAGCTGGGCACACCAGATTGCACTGGTATTTTAACCAAATGAAAGACTGGAGTTCCTCGCAGAGGAATTTGAGATAAGAGGAAAGCCTCAAGGAAAGTGTCTTCCAGTGATGTGGAGCTACCATTCCTAGAGACTAGAGCGCACTAGAGCATCAGCATGAAATGATTCAAACCAGTTTGACATTTCCAAACTCCATTTTTTCATATAACTTTTTATCCTTATGAAAAATTTTGATATTTCAGTTTTATTTTTTCCTGACTCAGGACCAAGTGTCAAAATATCAATCTTTTTTGGGGAAGAAATTACATTTCATATTAGCTTTTTCATGAAGAGTGACACCTCATTTTCTTATTTGAATTATCTCTATTTTTACCTTCCCCTATTCAGCCTCTGGAGAAAAATAGTATATGGTAGAACAAAGCATTTGGGGGTTGATACTTTCATTTTATAACCTCAGTTCACAGGTAGTAGTTTGTATTTAAGAGGTTCAGTCTGTTTCTTTTCATAAATCTTGCTTTACCTGGCTACATTAGAAGGCATGGGATATCCACTCTGCTGCTGGGAAGGCTCACCATTGTGTGTAGAAGTTAATAAGTTCAGCCCTGTAAAGACCGCCCTTGGGGGTATTCCACTGGGAAAATGTAGTAAAGAGCACACAGATCTCAAAATGCTTAAATATAATTGAGAATCCAACAAAGGTATTTAAACTGTGTTCTCTAGTGCCTTTCCAAGTACATATTTTGATAATTTTATATCCTACTGGAACCTGCTGGAGGTCTGTTTTAATTTTGACTGTAGCATTTTGCACTACCAGTTACACCTGGCTGGGGAACAGACTCTTTCAGTGCAAGAAATTCATATATTTCAAAGGGAAGTATTTCCAGCTGTATAGCAAACACAATGGTAAGAGGTGTAAATTATAAACTACTCTCCCAAATTAAAAAAAAAAAAATAATAATCCCTTGGCCTTATAAAAACAGGTCCTTGGATCATTAAAACTTCCAAATTTGGAGCTTGTGAATAATCTAAATGAGTCAGAGCCAGATTACTCTGTCTACAGGGTAGAGTTTCTGTTACTTTAAAGAGAAAATATTCTGAGCACAGTAAAGTTTGAAGGGGGAATGGATGTACATAGAGAAGTCCTCTTCTTCGTGGCCGAGTCAAATTTGATGTTTCTCATTTTAGTACCCTATCCAGGGACTTTTCAACTCTTTGATACAAGTTGCTATTAAAGAAGTGTGACCTTTTAAAGCAGCGTAGGAAAAGACTCCAGAATATCATATAGATGTTGGAAGCGGGAAAGAGCAATATCTGTGAATAAAATCAGTAGATTTGTGACCAGCAGAAAGAAAGGAAGTTGCCTTCATATAGATTTATGTCATCACTTTGGACAATGTGCCCTCTCAGATGTCTAATAAGCAACAAGCTCTTGCTACAGCCTCTCTCACGGGAGGAAAGTAAATGGGTCTCTTGTTTTTTGCCTGCCTTTCTATTTTCACACTGTAGAAAATAACTTCCTTGAGACCTCTGTACTACTGTCAAGAATGTGGTTGAAATTGCCCCGTCAGCTCAATATTATGGTGGAAGAGGGACAAAATCAGACATTTAAGCAGTTATACACATATTGTTTCACACACACTCATGCATACAGCATGATCAAAGAAGCCATATTTCCTTAGGAAAACAGCCTAAAAATAAATGTAACACTACTTTTCTGACAGCCATTTGGAGCTTTGGCAGGACAAATTGTTTTATTCAATAGCATTTCATACAAAGAAAAATAAGCTACAATCTTGCTTCCTATACACCATGAGGAAAATTAATTTGGCCTCTAGGGCTCCTTGCTATTAATCTCCATCAGGTACCCCTGCCAATGCACCCCTAGAGGCCATGATCCTGAAGAAACACTTATGCCCATGAGCAGCCCTATAGATATGAACTGTCACAGGCTTAAAGTTTAGTATTCCTGAGAGATCACTGTCACAGGAAGATCAATTTTTAATAAAATATTGAGAAGGTAGGTCTGAGCAACATGCATCACCCAGATACATGTTAATGAAGTCGTCTCAACCTGCTCATTCTACTCAGAGGCAATTTCACACCAGAGGTAAAGGCATTGGGGTCAGTAAAGTTAGGTTAGGAGGGACTTGTCCTGTACCTACAAATGTCTAAACAGTGGGCTTGGCAAAGCACTTGCCAAGCTGAAATGGGAAACCAAAACTGGAAGACTGAGAGTTGAGTCCAGTTCTGAGGCCCTAAGTAATGTCACAGGCACAATAAAGGAATAAAAAAATGTATATAATGAATTTGTGCTGTGCCAGCTAAGAGCTGTCAGTCAGGTGGGTGGGCTTTTTCCCAAGCTAGTTACACTTCAGAGTTGATCTAAAATCCATAGGTTTATAAAGAAAAAGCTTTAGTGGGATTATTTTCAGAGTGATCAAGGTCTTCCGAAAGCCTAAGAAGCCAAGCATGACACAAGAAAATATATTATAAGCTGTCTGTTGCAATTATAAATTATGCAAATCATGGTCTTTTGAACTCCTAATTCTTGTAATATTAAGCACTAATTTAGCTATGTGTGGCTATTTAATTGTGTATTTTTTGTGAGTATTACAGCTCTTTTCACAGAACATATAGTTAGATGAGTAATCTCAAAACTGCTTGCCAATTAAAGAGTTTAAAAAAGAAAAAAAAAAAAGGAGGATAAGGAAGATACTGTACTTTGCTTACCCTGCCAACCTGGAGTATAGTGTTACAGCTATGGATGCATGTAAGTCAGAGGTCTCTAAGTTAAAAGGTTGCCAGTGAGAGACAGAGTAGAAGCCTTTCAAGTCATACTTCAAGGTCTCATGAGGGAAAAGGGATGTCTATTCTTTTTTCTTCTTCTCAGGTGTCTATATGTGCCACCAAAGAGGCTCTTTTTAGCTTTGCTTTCATCAATTAAGCAGGCATTGCCTTCTCTGTAACAGATCCTCAAAGAGTTTGGAAATATAATAACAGCACTCAATTATTGATTGCTTTGATCAGATACTAGGCAGGAGGGAAGAAAACCTCAACATACACATCAATAAACAACCTGGAGCCTCTAAAGCCATACTGAGTGAGCTTGAGAACAAACTATGAGGCTGAGATGCTCAAAAAAGAAATCTTATGACAGCAAATCAATATGAAGCCTTGTGGTAAAGATGCTGTAGTAAGAAAAAGAATGTTGGGTCACTGTGAAAAGAACTCTGGGCTGCATTAAAATAATGAGGCAACTAATAAGGGAGACCATTTTCCTGTCTCCAAATGATTAGAGAGGAAGCTGGGAGTGACAAGGCCCAGGACAAGGGTCAGACTAGGCTGAATCAAGGCACTGATTTTGCTGAATAGTTCTGACATCTGACAAGTGGCTGGTGCATAGATGGGCACTAATGGTATCTGAAAGCCTGAGGGTTTGGATAAACTCTACTGGGCTGTGTGAGCTTTTTATGCTGAAATTGTTCCTGGACTGCTTGTAGTATAGATATGCTGGGGAGAAGTCCAGAAAAAAAACATAACAGGAAATACACAGTCCTCTATTGAAGATTATTAAGAGAAAATTATAGGAAAAGGCTTTCAACTGAGATGAAAGGAATGTTTCCTGGAAAAAACTGAAAGTCCCACACAATAGTGGGACCTTAATAGTGTTGTTTGAAAGAGCCAGGCTGTGACACAGTCAGTGTCTGAAAATTTTAGCATCTACTATGTTATATTCTGTGCATTGTGAACTGTAAGGTAGAGCTGCCCATAGACATTTAAAATTCCATTGATGTGCTTTTCACAAGCTCTATTTCTTTTGCAAATGTAAACACACAAGATGTTTTAGAAGTCTAGTCCTTCCCTTGATACAACTGACTCTAAATTCTCAAAGGGAAAGCTTTTAAGTATGCAGATCCACAGTAACCTCATTGATACTCAGTCCTGAAGTGCATAAAATGTACAAGGCCCAATACCAAAAACAGTGAATTCAGGGGTATGAAATTGTCATGAAATTAAACGGAGGTCCAATGAGTCCTGGAACTATAACATTCCAAATTCTTGGAGTGTGTTACAAAAGAATATTTAATCTTCATGTTCAGACTCACAGGAACCTTTCATCTTAGCTCTTTGGAAGTATTTGGGACTCATGAGTGTAAGACCATGGGTTTTACTAACATTCCTTGGGTGGAAGCAAGGCTATGAAACATGCACATTTGTTACTGTCTGGTTATTGCCTGTGTGATCTTTGTCTCTCTTAGTTGTGAATGTTTTGCCCCTCAGAAGAAGGTAATGTAAATTCTCTACAATTTACTAAATGGGTACAGGTGTGCCTGCAGGCTCACAAGGAATCACAAATACAGTAGCAAACGTAACCACTTGTTCACTTTGTTAAAGCAAGGGAAGGAAACAGGTAATATTTGAACACTGGAGCCACCAAAGATTGATTTGACCTTGAATTTGGGTCTCATAGACTATCTTTGGTATAAAAAGCTCTGGCACTATGGCAGAACTGCCTTGTAATCTTGTTCTCCTGCAATCTTGGTCTCCCAAACACTTTCTGATGTTCTCCAAAGATGAGACAAGATAGATTATGCACAGCTGTCCACTTCTGGAAGGAATATATTGAGCTCTCCAAAATATCCAAAATAACTTAGACAACTGCTAGACAGACCACTGAGCCCACAAATGGCCCACATTCTCTGTGGCAGGGACTCAGCCTTTGAAGGTCCAGGCTCCAACCACAGCTTTTTTTCTGCAACTCAGGCACACACAATCCACATTGCATGTGAATGCCATAGTGTCTAAAACCACTTGAGCTGACAGAGCCGTTTCCTATACTCATACAGGGTAAAAGTAGATGCTCTTTTTCTTCCAGCAGATTAAACAGACACAGCGACCATGTGAGCTCCATTTCCCTGGGAAACAAAGCTAAGAGTCTCCTGTGAACTGCTCAAGATCAGAAGTAGCAAGTTTTACCAAACCCTGTTGCTAATGAGGAAAACATTCATTGCAAGTGTTCTCAAAAGTAGCAGTATGTTTTCTCACAAAAATGGGTATCACTGACAAGCAGTATTTGTAGATACTTGATAAATGCTTAGAATTTTATTTTTTAATTCCATAATAACCCAATGCAGAACCTGATGAGCCAGCAGGGCTATGATTTTTTTTTTGCTAATTATATGCTAAGTTTTATGAAACTAATAACTGTTTTTAATAATAGTAAAGAGAAGGAAGCTTACTTTTACAGACCACATTAAAATTTGCACAGGTAATTGGATGGTATGGGAATTCCAGATAAGAAAAAACTTAATTAAAATTAAATTTTAAAACAAATGATCCATGTTGTTTTCAACCCCTTCACACCACCTTAAAAAAAGAATTTACGTCTCGATAATACATAATCCATACATAGACATAGCTGGGTGTTTTGACTACAGGTGAGGAAAGGAGGTAGGCAGAGGATAGCTACATAAATGAGGAAGGGAGAATTAGAGGTTCTAGAGTGCACCTATTAAAGATACACTCCTAAATGTCCAGATCACTGGAGAAGCAAATGACCTCTAAAAGAGTCCCCTACACCAGGCAGTTATAATTTCTTATTTTCTTTGATTCCCCTCAATTTTTTCCCCTCTCTACTAGTTACTTTCTCATAGACCACCCTCACCAGAGCAAATTAGCTTTGTCCTTGGCAGGATCAGTTCTATATTCCCCTATTCTCACCCAGCTTCAGAGCTAATACCATCTCTCTTCCAACTCCTAATAAATCTTATGCATTGGCTAGCAAAAAGTCCTGAATATCTGTGCTGTGTTTTTACTATCCAAGTTCCAATTAGAAAGATTTTCTATTAGTCTCTGTGTGTCACATTACCTTACCATACAGTACTCTTCAGATTCCCATTTCAAATGCTTCTAGAGGAACACAGAATATACTGAGCTTGTGTTAGTGTGAGTCTTAGGGATTAGAGGGTGGCTCAGGAAACATCTACATGCTGTATGAAAAGGGATTGATTCTTGTTATAGCTTGGGTACCTGTAACCTGAGAGATCCACTGGGCTTGTGCATCCACATCCTGGCACCTGTTACTCTGAGCCCAGGAACTCAGTCAAAATGAACAAAGGATAAGTGAAAATAATTAATATCCCAAATTAGAGAAAAGATGGAGAGTGCAAGGGATATACTCAGTGTCCCATAAACTGTTCCAAAGCAATGGAGTGAAACCAAACTCTTGGAACTCCTGCCCAGAAAATTTTGTTCTCCTTGACAATGTGCAACATTTCCTCAACCAGTGCAATCCCTGAGTCACATGTCACACGAGGAAACACATTTTTACTGTAGAAGAGACTGCTCACTGGCACAGGTTTCCTGGAGGAATCTGTGTCCTGGGTGATATTAAAACATGCCTGGACGTGGTCCTGGGACACCAGCTCTAGATGACACAGCCCTGGGGGTTGCTCATGATGACCAACAGATCAGAACAGTCCTTCCTATCTCAACTGTCACATAATTTTGTGATCTTTACCCTTCCAGAATCCCAGCAGCAGCAGTGACTGCTGTTCCCAGATTTGAAAATGGCTCTCCCTTCCTGTCAATCAGTGTTGGAAAAGTCAGTTGCTAAAAGGGAGGCCAGGCCTGGGGTTACACAGTGTTCACTCCTCTGCCCAATTTTACAGTGCCTTTTGCAGGACATAGGTGGGGAAATGCAGTCAGTACTCAGCTTTTATTTCATTTTCTATTTTCCCTGAGAAAACAGCTTTTCTCCAATAGGATAAAAATAGCCTTCCACAATTGTTCTATCCCTTTAGACTTAGTGAATAATTGAAGAATGCTTTCCCAGTAGTTAGCAATGAAAGAGGCTTACTCTGAAGCTTTCTCCATTATCCAGTGGAGGCACTTTTCTCCATTGCTGAGGTTGCCAGAGAAAGCAAGAGGTGACAGGTGCTTGTATATCTCTTCATGAACAAATGAAGAAAATTGTGCTCCCATTTCTCCAGGAATATATCTGCAGTAATTCCATGGGATAACTGAGAAAGGCTTTAGACATACTCAAAAATAACTGAAAGCAAAATGTTCAATTACATTTTTCATTTGGCATGTTCAAAAGAACATGTGACTAAAGGGATTGACATGCCTATAAATGTATGACAAAGTGTCAACCCATATGGCTTGCTTTTTTTGTCAGCTCTATCCTCCTACTGTCTTGATTATTCACCTGTGGGTACCAACTACCAACATAAATCTCAAGGCATTTTTCCTGCTGTTACATCGTGGTTCTTCTCTGCCCATGTTAACCAAACTTCCTTGAATTTCTTCCATGCTAAACAGATACTCATATTAGTATAAAACAGTTTTCTACAGCAATCACTGTCATCTCAGATTGTCAGCCTACAGAAGGAAAAATCTGTGCACATAAAATTCTGCCTTTATTGCCACTGTGATTTGGCTTTCTTTCTCTTTTACAGCAAACATCTTCCTTGTTACAACCCCAGACCAGGGTTTTCTGTCTCTACATTTCACTGAAAGATTTAATTTTTTCCAGAGATAGGCTTGAGTTACCCCACCATTCAGAATTCCAAAAAGATGCTGCATATGCAACTGCTTTAATTTTTGTGTAATTTCATTCATGGCTGTAATGAGATTTATATAAGCTCCATCTTAAAAGAGAAGACATTCATGTTATCATCAGTGGGAGAAAAAGGGGAGTGGGATATTTTTATTTACCTGGCTCTTGGATTTTAGGATGTTTTTATTTTAGGAACTTTTTTTCTTAAAAGTCAGGAAGAACAGGGAAGCTTTTAAAAAGTGTAGGGATGCTAAAGGACATGTGTAATAGACTAAAAATTCAAGGCCATAAATTATGAAGGCTATTTAAGTTTCATTTTCTATGGACTTCCAGCAGATTCAGTTGTAAAGAAAAAAACAAAGTAAAGTTCTGCACCTTATTTCTCTTCTCAAAGGAGGAAATTAAAGATTTCCAGATATGGTAGTGAGACATTTGGATGAAGCATTTTGTTATTTTCTTTTGCTAGAGCTTTATGGCTAGTGGAAATCCTAGAAGGTGTGAGATTTTATGTAATCTGGATGGAGAGCTTAGTCACAGAAAAAATAAACTACTAGAAGCCCCATGCTGAGATTTGGCACTGAATTGAACTGAGCCAGTAATATGTTTTAGAGGGTGAAGGAACAGGGTACAGAGTAAGGCATCATTTGTTATGGTTCAGACCTTAACCTACTGTCTCTAGGAAACTGAATGTTAAAAGGAATTGCTGTGCTTGTGTACACTGTAAGATTGCAAAAAAGTAATTAAAACTTGTCCTAATTAAAAAATAAAATTGCTGAGGCAGAATCATATACCACATTTGTGATATTGTTCCTTTGTTTTCTCTTCATTTTATATTTGCTTTCAAATTAAACTCCCTTCACCTTCTGGTGCACAACACTAAATTGATGGGCAATACTATCATTCATTTTATTTATTTTTGCCTCTAATCTTTATTTTAATATTCTCACGTTCACTCCTAGGAAAAAAAATGCAATGAAAGCAAATTAATGGAAAATTAACTAATGTTTCCGAATGAAAAAGTCCTTACTTTGTTTAAAGTGCCTTGCTGCAAACTTCACCTATTCTTCATCTGAATTATCTGAACTTTTGGAGGTTAATTGCAATTAGCAATATTTCTTGAAAGATCCTGGCCATTCTGGGATGAGGTGTCAAGGAGATGGAAGGGGCAAGCGAAAGCGGGAAGAACTGCACCAACCACACTCTTTGAAAGGCAATGAGGAAGGAGTTGAGATCTTTCAAGCCAGAGATAGTCAACCCTTCAGTTATGTAAGATCAGAAATATTTGAGATTTTCAGCTGTTTTTCCCCCAAGACTCCATAGGATTTCATGGACAAATGGACTGTGCCATTCCTGAACCTCAGAGGTTATGTCCTCCCACTGAATTGTCTCTAACAGCCTTTCTAGGACTTCACAATGTGCCGTTTGTCTTTTTTTAAATAACCCGACCCAAAAATCTTTCCAGCTGAAGAGACACCATGGATCCATGGACCTTTATTATGTTTAATGCAAAACCTAAATAACCATTCAATATTTCCAACATTCTCATGTGAGTGCACATCAGCTGGGACAACAGTTTCTTCCTTTAGATCCTGTGAAAATAGCTGGCACTAGTTAGAGCCTGTGAAAGCTGTATGAGTTGTTAGTTAAAATGCTGGTAGTACTTCAGAGGGTAAAGAAATGAACTGGTGTTGACCAAATAGGACTCAGCACTTTGCCCAGGATTAACTATCTCATCATGCACGAGAAACCCAACTGTAAGGCACATATCTTCACTCACTAATGAAGCTGCTTGTCACCACAGGATGGGGACAGTTCTTTAGCTGGACCAGGAACACTCCTTCCTGTATTTCTGAGAACAGAGCACTTGAATGAGCCAAGATAGGATGCCATCAATTTGATTTTCAGATTCTGTTTCAAAAAACCAAAAAACAGACAAAGGGTAAATGTCAAAAAATTACTGGAGAGGGGGGAATGTTGAGATGACGGGAAAACACACCTCACATTTTCTGACTCTTATTCATACTGCTTGAATCTCAGTAGGCCAGAAATTTTTCTTTATATCAATATTGGAGTTGCTACTTCCACATCCCCTCTCCCAGCTTAATTTAACATCTTGGAGATACTCCTGATTCCCTGTTACTGCACATGAAAGAGTGATGTTCATCACTCTGCCTCCTAAAATTACTGCAAATATTTTTGGAGCATTTTTTTATTTTTTGATCATCACTACAAGGGAAAAAAAAAAGGCAAAGGAAACATTTAACCACATATTAAATTCTGGCAGATATTATTAATAAAGAAACATGATTTAAGTATAGTTTTTCTGGTTCTAATGCTTTGTAGGATGATTTTGCTTGCTGAGTTCAGCTCTATTATATGAATCCTTTATTACACATTACCTTCTTCCAGTGCTGCCAGCATTTCTTCATGGCTTTAAACTTTGGCCAAGTAGATTTCAGTCGATATGACAAAAGTTAAGCATGAAAATAACTCTTCCCACTACTGAAATGAATTTCTCATTCCTGCAGGGTACTGTTTGGAGAAAAATCTTCTGAACTTTTTTAATTAGGAACTAATTTAGGACTACAATAGTAAAAGAGTGAGTGAGGGTGAAAAATAAATTTTTTTAAAGGGACTTTTTTGTTGAGGTTTTGTTTCATTTATAGGTAGAGAATCTTGCAGAAAAGCTGATCCTTACAAAGTTCTGATTTTCCATTTAGCCTTATAATGAAAGTATGTATAAACCAAGACAAATAATAAGTGTTTGTGGGGGACAGGGGAGGGAGTTCAATGGGGGTTTTGGGGGCTTTTTTGAGGAAAACATAAAATATACAGCTTGAAAATAAAAGTTTATTGGCTATTTTGTGAAATGAAAAATTGTTTTAAAACCCTGGGAAAACTAAGCTAGCCTGAAACCTAAAATAAAACAATTTTTTCTGCATAATTTGCCAAATTTTAGATAGGTTTAATAACATCTTTGTTCTTGTAGAGATTAGATATCATAGCTTGGTGCTCATGGTGGGTGAAAGAGAAAAACAAACAGGAAAAAATTACTGCCTTAGAAAGACTTTTACCAGTTACTGTATCACCCTATTGATTGTGCAGGGGTCTAGAAATATTTATGACTAAGAATAACTTCTACTTTACCACATATACATGATCATGGGACTTTATCCTGCGACTGCAGAAGTCAATTAAAAAAAAAACCAAACTAATTTTGACTTTAGCTAGAGAATAAATCTCTCTCTTCAGATACAGCAGATGTGTTAATACATGTGAATAACTCTAAGAATCTCATTTAAGTCTAGCACCAAAAGTGACTGGACTCCAACTATTACACTCATCTAGTAAATGGGGCAAGGAAAGCTACTCTCAAGCAATATCTTAGAGGACAGGATTATAAAAGAATATGATAAATATTATTTACTTCACAGTAACTCCAGCATGAATTTAAATATTTTGCAGAGTTTAATACATGTGTGTGTATAGACTCTGTTCTACAGCATTGATTCTAAAACAGCATAATACCACATTGAACTGTAAGGAAAGTTTGCAGTACTTCTTTTGGTAAAATACCCATAATCCCTTTTATAAAGATAAAAATGCTCAATGAAGTGCAATGCTGCTATCCTCAGATCATTTTTCAGAGATTGGGCTGAGTCATATATTAGGGGGTGGTAGGGGAGATTGCACCCATCAAAATGAAAAATAATGAATGGTTAGCAGGCATTTTCTGAAACCAGCAATTTTAAAGGACTTGTTAGTAACTTGCTTGTAACCATGATTAACAATCATTAATTATTTTCTTCTAATGTATTTATTGGTACCTTGAACTCATACTATGCATTCTACTAGCAGCAGTATCTAGCAATATGTATTAGCTGCTATTCAAAAGGTTCTGTTTTCAGAAACACATATTACACTGTGCAGGAAAAAACAGCTGTGACATGCAACCACCTTACAAGCTTTCAAGATGTCAGTGATGAAAATGAGCATTTATCTCCAAGAGCAGTTACATAATGCACCTTTCATGAAGACTTTCTGGGTACATATTAAAGCTGAACTATTCAAAATTAAATTAAATTATAGAAGTCTTGACCTGAGGATTGAGTAAAACATGAATAACAAGGAGATCTGTGAAAAAGCATCATTTAGACCTTAAAAAAAGTAATCCAAAACATTCTTCTGATTTGATCTAGCCTGCCATATTATTGCTACTTCCTAAACACCAAGGTCTGCAAGCTATTTTATGGAGCTGCTAACATTAAGTTCACTTGAAAAACATGATTTTTTAAGCAAAAAATTGTTGAATACATGGGGAAAAATAAGATAACAAGGATGTTTTAAAGAGGATGTTTTCATCCTCTGCCACAGCCTTGTGGATCAACATCCTTTATCTGGAGAAGACATACAGCTCCTTATCAATGAGACAGCATTGCACAATATCACAGAATCACATAATCAGAGAATATGCTGAGTTGGAAGAGACCTACAGGGATCTTTGAGTCCAACTCCTGGCCCTGCACAGGACACCCCAAGAGTCACACCATGTGCCTGAGAGAATTTTTCAAACACTTCTTGACCTCTGTGGTGAAGACTTGGTGCTGTGACTTCTTCCCTGGGGCACCTGTTCTAGTGTCAAACTACCCTTTGGGTGAAGAAACTTTTTCCAACATCCAGCCTAAACATCCCCTGACACAACTTCAGCCTGCTCCCTCGGGTCCTGCCACGGTCACCACAGAGCAGAGATCAGTGTCTGCCCCATCTCTTCCCCTCATGAGGAAGTCATAACTGAGATGAGCTCTCCCCACAGTCTCCTCCAGACTGAACAGACCAAGTGGCATTTCCTTAGAGGACCTTACTAAATCCCTGAAGAGCCTGAATTCTGATTTCCTCATATCCAGAGTCGCAGTTCTGCTGGCACTTTCCCTTCTGTCAGCAGAGATTTTAAACTCAATTGCTGTATGTCAGCATAGTCATCTTTGTCGCATTATATCATGTATTGATTGTTACTGTCCTAAGGGAGTGTGAAAAAAATCTCTTTAAAGAAGGGAAAAAAGAAACCTTGCTGTCTCCTGTTCATTATTTTTATAGGAGATATTTTCTGGTAATGTGGTCCTTTATGACTTGGCTATTGAGAGAGGCTTTGTCTTCCTCCTGCTGCAGCACAATTAGTAAGGATAGTGGGAAATTCTTGCTGGTTTTACAGTAACTTTAATTTCCACTAGTCCTGGTTGTGAATGGGATACCTGATTAAATAAAGGCTCATGGATATAATTTTCTGTCTTGGACACTGCTGGTTACAGGAACTGTCTTGGCCTAAGTGTGCAATGATTAAACTTGATCTTCATATTGAGGCCACTGTTCCCATTGAAACCCATTCTCTTGATGTTAAAGTGATATAAATGACTCCTTATGCCAATATGCTACTCCTCTGGTAGGCTGTATGACAGTTGGCTCTATGCCACAAGATTGATTGTTTTCTGAATGGGGAAGTGCCTCAAAATTAAACTATTAATTGATTTAGCATTACCTTTTTGGAGTCATTATATTCAAGAAAGGTTCTGTCAATACAGTTTACTCTCTGTTGTCACTACACCATCAAATATAATGATGAGTGCACACATGAGAGTAATTTGCATGGCCAAATAGTATTTTTTTTGCCAAAAAAATAATTCCATATAGAAGAAATATAGAGAAGGTGAAAATATATTTAATCTGTTTTGTATTGCAGAGGGTGTTAGAATAAATTTAGTTTTTCTGTGTCTTTGGAAGCTGTGTAACATTCATTTATGTATCAAGGAAATTGTGATATATTGGTAATATACTTGTGTATTTGTACTTTAGGCTCAAGATATTAAACTGAAGCACTGAAATAGAAAACTGCACAAGTACACATTGCCTGCCTAATCCCAAAAATATTCTTTTGAAATGTATTAAATAGTGTAGATGATGGGACAGGAGCCCAGAAAGACTCATCAGATGCCCAAAAACTGAACATGAAGGTCAAGTTTAGAACTTCAGTGTGCATGGCTTAGGGATATGTTCAAGGTAGTTTATCATCCAAGCTTCTGAACAGGTAAAACATCCAGCATGTTCAAACTGTCCTAAAACAAGTTCTGCGCAGAACCTTCAATAATCCATCTTACAAAATAGTAACATGCAAACGCTGGCTTCTGTCATCTTTCTAGAGGGCTGTTTTGGAGGGCTTTTGTTAATTTCTTGCAAGCATAAAGGGGAGAATGGCACATTACAGTCTTCTGTTTTGTTTGGTTACAATCATAGCTGGGCGGATACACCACAGGACATTTAGTCAAAAACCTAATTAATGTTGTGTCTCTCATTAAATTCAAACTTTTCCCCATTTTCTTTAGTTACTAAAAACTTCTTCACAGATCCACTGATTTCATTTTCATTCCTTTCCAAATGTAGAACTACTTCCCCTGTCTCTAATCAATGGCGAGATAAAAGCCCACTCTATGATTCAACTTTAAATAGGCACTAAGTGCATTCTCTTCTCTAAACTCAATAGTCTGTCCACTGTATTTTAGTGTTCACAATTTTCAGAAAAAAACAATTGGACAGTATTCAGACAAATGTAGCTCCCTTTCACGTCTGTATGAATTTCTTTGAACTTACACCTCACCTCTTTTCCAAGATCAACCTCAGAGCCAATAAACCATCTTTATTTTATTACCAGTTTTTGGATAAAAAAGAGGCAAAGTCATAAGGCTAGCTCATACCCCACAGGCTAATATTCAACTCCAGTAACCCCACTAAGAGCTGTAAAGACAAGTCATGATCACAGGTGTGTTAGGCAGATGTATTGCATAGATGAATTACCACTCTTGATTAGGTGGATTTCTTTCTCACCACCAAAATTGGGGCTATTCTCCTCTTGTGCAGCAGAAGCACACATAGGCCAGGGATTTAAATCACTACTTGTGCCACTTGCTTACAAAAGAAGATTCAAACACCTGTTAATTTGCTGAGGCAGGTGTTTCTCTTCATATTCTATAATCGACCCTCTATACTTTGCATTTCTCGGGTTTGCAGGGGCACTGAGTTAACCAGCCCAGTTCATATTTCAGAGAAAATGTAATCAATAAATCACCTATATTAGTCTGATGTCCACACTTGGGGGTTTTATTATTAAGGATATTTTGAAAGGTTCACTGAATATTACACATTGAAATAAGTGTCTGCTGCCTCAGAGCAATTTCCAAGCTGTCTTGTGGGAACTAGAACACACTTAAAAGGATTTAGTGGTGGAAATCTTTCATTTAGAAAATCCATTTCTGCAATTCACATGTTAAAGAAATAGAAAATGTTTCTTTGCCAACTTCAACTGCAGTAAATGCATGTGAATACCTCTCCACCCCTGAAACATAGCTAATTTCTGCAGGAATTCAACCCAGAGATATATTTCTGAGCAGGTGTTTTGCTTCACTGTTCACATCTTGAATTGTGTGCAATCCATCATATCTATCATTTTGCCCTTACACAGTCAAGGAATTTGGTCTTTTCAGCTGAGTGAGCTGGTGAAGGAGAGTGCATCACTTCTTGTTTTAAACATTCCAGTGCTTGGCTACTGTGTATGCCTGAAAACAGTAAATGTATAATGAAATAGCGAGAAAAACAAAGCACAAATTACCACATATATCATGCTCCACATTTACAGCAGCAGAAGCAAAAGCACTTTGGAGGTATTATACTTTCTCCTTCCTGATAATTTCTGCTGTTGCTTTTGTCCTTGTTTGCACAAGTCATGAAGTCCTTCCATCTGTCAAGCCATCATTTCTCAGAAATGGAGATGATCCAGAAAAAGCTAACTCCAATTACAGGAGGAAGGCATCTCTAGGCATCCTTGGCAGGCCTCTTCCTCTGGCTCTGTCCTCTCTCAAGGATTTCAGGAGACAACAAAGAGTAGGTCATACTGGGCTTTACTTACAAGAATGTGCCTATTTCACACTTGGTTTCCAAGACTCACTGAGGAAGGTCACAAATATTAAACAAAAAGGGATTTCCCTAACCTGAAATCACACAAGAAGTCTAAAGGCCTGATCTGTCTTGCTGGTAGATGATTACCAGAACTAATTCTACCTTTGTTTCTATGGAAATTAAGTGTGATGAAAGAAGAATTGGTCAAATTCCCAAGGACAATTCTACCTCTAGACAACTTGAGCTTTTCAAATAAGCACTCTGGCAAAATACCTCCAGTGTAAATTACTTCATAAAAATGTGTTACCTTCCCTAATCCTTTTCTATTTCTAAAGGGATGATTATGTTTCCCTGTCCCATGTGCAGATGGTGCGCTAAATTTCCTAAATACTGCAGGGATCTCCCATGTAGAGTAAAAACTCTTGATTTTCAGGCACACCTAAAGCATTTCCATGTGAAGTTAACATCTGATCAGTTTTCTAGCCACTATAACTGAAATCTTATTTTGGTGCATTTTGCTAGTCATCATGCACATGGAGTTTAAATGAGCAACCAAAGCAATAATTTCCTCAACTTCTGAATGAAAGACTCTGACAGATGTTTGGGCCACAGGACTCAGTAAGAGTAATCCTGGGTTTTTTTCCATCTTGCTACTTTTAACCCAGAAATGATGACATGAAGCAAGTCCCTACTCAACTTTCTCTGAAATACTGGAATTTATTACAAGTCAGGTTGTTAGATGGAAACAAAGCTGGCTCAAGTCTCAGAGGAAAGCTACAATTTGTGAGCAAAATATCACTGCAACGGAGTCTGATAGAGGAAAGAGAAAACTGAATAACCTCTTAGTTTTCTAGGATTTCTCTCCACTCACAGAAATTTCTAATGGAAATTTACTGGAGCTAATTCTAAGAGTCTACACTCCAAAGTTTACTTAGGAAACCAGTAAGAATAGATTGCCTGGGTGAGTCATTTGCAATAGACCAGGAAGCCTCTGCTAGTTGGAAAGATTTATGAATATTTGACTAGGGAACTTAGAGTATTTGCAAAAATATTATCTTAATTACAAGGATTTTAAAGCTGACTGGGAACTTGTTTTACAGCCTTGAGTAAACAGACAAAATGACACATACGATGGAAAAGGCACCCTGTCTAATAAGGCAGTAGCAAAGAGCTCTGACTGCCTCCTGAGAATTGACCCACTGGGCCTTCTCTTTCTCAGAGCAGAGCTGTGCTAAATCAGCCCCAAATGAATAATGAAAGCAAGCATCCTCTGGGCTGGCATTTTGATCGGAATACCTTGCCTCCACCTTTGAATCTGTATCCCAGAATTCCAAAATCAAAGGTGGAGCTCCCATGAAAACAGAGAAAAAGAATACAACACAGAATTTGTCATTCTGTCTTTGCTTTGTTTTTTTTTTTCTGTAACATTATACACATCAGTTTGTTTCATTGGGTCACTTTGCCCAATGAATTTTGTCTTCCTTCCAAACAGATGGTGTGAGGTTAGAAATGGTTTTAATAAAACTCTTTGTGTGCTGGTTATATGGCACTTATTTGGCAAATGTCACTCTACAGACACACTTTAGGTTTAAGATGATACTGAAATGGCTTAAATCTACCACCAGCTGCCACAAAATTAGAGCCACATTAATATCACAGAAAAATTAGGAGTTCTGTAGTCATTCAGCTGGGAACATGAAGGAAAATTTTCTAGGCATTTGGAAGATTTGTAATAAGAAGGGGTTGTGAAAGTCACTTAAGAAAGTAACAGTATTAAACCTTGAGAGTCTGGAATCCATTCAATTCTTTACTCTCTGAGCTGACCAGGTCCATAGCTTATTCTTGACAGCCTGGAAGGAATCCTGTCAAGGTATATATATTCTAGATTAATATTATTCAGTGAACGGTCAGAAGAACAGTTTTCAAACTTAAGTGAAGTTTATGCCATACAGAGCTCTATACTGTGAAGCATCTCCAGAAGGAGAATTTCCTAACTCTTGTAGATAAAGCTTCTATATTCCACGGAGATTCAAGGCTGGAGACACAACTTCACTGACTATATCTGCTCTGCTTCTCCATTCCCATTCCAATTAACAGATTGGCATTTAAAATCTACCACAAACACCTGGGAAGTCAGAGCAAGGCAAATCTTGTCATTATGTATCCTGCATCACCCAAAGAGATAGATCAGGCCAGGAAAAAAAAATACAGTGCCGAGATCTCAGCATAACTGGGAATTTAGGGAGAGATGTGCAGAACATCACGGGATATAGACAGTCCAGATTTCTATTAGGAAGTGGAGTACTTGGGCAGGTCAGAGAGTAGGGATGACACTATGTAAAATCAGAATAATTCAAAGCAAAGACAGAAGAGTGCAAGTTCCGGCAGCTCTCTGGATGTTATGTTCAGACTGACTGCAGAGGCATACAGTTGTTTTAATGAGCTGTATTAATCTTCCCCCTTCACCTCCCAGGATCTCTAAAATGCCCCAGACATCACTGAATTTAGCAGGGCTTTGTACAGGGAGTGAATGATGTGGATGATATGCTACAACAGTTAAATGCAATTGCAACAAACTTCCCCCATGGGTAAGGCAGTGCTATTCAGTTATTTTTACTATTACAGCCAATGGGGAAATTATATTTTCTTTTGGAATATATGTGATTGGCTGTGCTCTGAGATGGGATATCACAGTAGATGGACCACTACAGTGGTCTCTTATGGCAGCTCCTGTGTTTCAGAGTATAAGTACATTATTCAATAGCTGCAAATGAACATATAAAAGTTAAGAGGCTTTTTGAAAATGATCTTTTTCAGCCTGCAATATTACATTAATTACACCACAGAGGTATGAGAAACAATCATTAGTGTGATCACACTATAGTGATGGATAAAGAAATGATTAGAAGTAGAAGGGACTGAGTAGCCAGGAAAATGATGAGATTTCCTGTTCAAAACAGTGATGACAAAAATGCAAAGGGAAAAAGAATAGTGTTCATAAAATATAATAATAAAAAAGACAACTTTTAATATTGTTAGAAGTCTTGAAAATAGGGCAGCTAATGGGCATATTCACTCAAAGAGCTCATTATTATAAATCTGCATTAGCAGTACTTTTTCAAATCACTGCTGGGTATGAAATCAAAGTTTACAGACTGTAAAGAACATAGTTTTTAACTGTCAATCTGTAGAAAAATGGTTCTATGTCAAACCAGACTCACAGTCAGTGAGTGCATGTCTCTAAATGTCTCCTGATATTCAGAGCTGAACTAATGGCTATCTGACTGTAACAGGAAACTGCAGTTTTATGAGATCCTTTTCTGGGACTTGACATTTTGAGATGTGCTTTGAGAGGTTTGTATGTAATGTTATTAATTTTTTGAAGAAAAAACTCAGCCATAATAAGCAGCTGCTAGCAACCAAACATTTAAGAAGCCCTAAAGCTAAAGATGAGGCTAGTGCAGCAAGTCACAGTAATACCTGGATTTCCTGAGTGTTCTATACACTAAAACGAGAGTTTAACAACTCTATTGTGACCCACTACACACTTGGATATACTTCTCCAGGAACTAGTTTTTGATATGTTATCAGAAAAGTATTTTTAAGGCTTTCTGAGTTAAAGTCAAACAAAATGGCATCTTTTTTTTTATTTGAATGAATAAACAAAACCCCAATGCATTGCTCATTTTTTGCAATTATATTCTTTTTGAGAAATTAAAGTGAAAGGACTATCAGTTTCTTCAGAGATATCTGTGCAATTACAAACTTGTGCACAGATTTGTGGTCTGACTTGGTTTGTCATCACCACATGGCACATATGTTTGCTGGGACTGCATGGCAGCCAATTAATTGAACAACTGTATTGCTTTACCAATTTGCCTATTACATCTGCAGACCAGGCAACCAACCCTGCAGAGCTATTTGCATGTGAAATTGCAGATATTGGTATGTTTACTTTCATATGCATTGACACAAAAAAGGAAAATGGCACAGTGGTGTTCAGGCCTGCCTTACATGACAGTTTTCTTTGAAATGGTTCTTGTATTTAAGAATACTTGAGAAAGAATGACTTGTAAAAGAAAGTGTCATATACAGATATGCATTTTCACATACACATATGCATATAAATTCCTCAATATGCATATATTCAGAGATATAGATTTGCATATTTATGTGTATACATACTGTCATGAATGAGTAACTTCTGCCTGGAATCTCCAGGATTTATCTGTGTGTAAGCAGCACTATATAATCATTAGCAGAGCCAGGAAGGACTTGGGTATTTGATTTGTGGCTGCATAGAGATTTCCTTGGCTCTAAGTGAGCAAACATTGGTTCACTGGGCTTGACATTGTTCTTGTACAGGTATAAAGCTGAAATAACTCTATCAAGGGCAGATGACCTTTGAGAACATAAACAAGGAGAATTATGTTCTCTGTTGAATAAAAACCATGAAGGAGCACTTCTGAGATGCAAGCAAGGAAATTGATTAGGTTTGGGTGTTGTCTTGTCCTCCCTAAAGGTTGTCATTGTGACTCCAGCAGAAACTTCATCTGGATATAATTTTTAGGGACTTTCTTCTGTGGATTTTTATTTTGCTTTATTTGTTCTAGCTGCTACACATCAAGTACTACAGCTGGGCAATACCTCAGACATATTCTGTTAAAAAACTTTACTATTCTCACAACAAAATGGCATCTGATCTACCTTATATGAACAGACCATGAAAGATAAAGATGTTATTTGGAATGGAAAAGGGATAAAGTAAATTTCCATTATTTATATTCTAAGCAAACATCACCAGCCTTAACTATGGAGATAAAGAATTTGTCTCATCTTCACCAGTACAATGAGTTTAACTAGAAGCCTCCATCAGAAGGTTGCAATAGCAGTTTGCAATGCTGCATATGGACCTCATGGCAGGAGCCAAACAAACCTTACAGTGAAGATCAGCCTCTTCACACTGATAAACATAAAACTGATGCTGCCAACCATCTCTTTGTCTTAAAAGCAGAGAGTCTAGGAACAGTAGCTGAAACTAGGTTCTTTAAAGCATTGTAACATTTAGTATTTTTTTCCTGTGAGTTTTTTGGAGCCATTCTGTGCTTAAAGAATGTGCAAAAGGTAGTTGTTCTTATATTGAAATGACAATATTTTTTATCTACATCTGAACCTTCCACTTGGTTCTCAATTATTCAAAGGGGAAAGAGTTGCAGCTCACAACCAAACACTTCTGCTAAGCAAGATGGTGTACTTTTGCTTTTCTAATTTCAGTTAGTACTCATCCATCATGAACTGAAGGTGAAATATCACCGTAAAATATTTAAGTAGAATTATATCAACACATCCAGTTAAGCCAGGCTTTAGCTTTGCTATTGTTGTGCTCTTAACCTAACAATTTCTTTGCATGCACTATCAGAAAAGTCCATTGAAGTTAATGAGGCAAATTCCATAGACATAGAAGAGCTCTGAATCACGCTGCAAATAATTTACTACTGTATTATTACAGGCCTGAGTGAGGTTTAGTGTTTGTAAAGTAATTTGGAGGAGTAAATAATACTTCTGATTGAGTTAATACACTCTGGACCAATACCAAGAAATAAACAGCAATGCAAGAGCCCCAAGATTTCCTCAAATCTCTGGGACCCTTATTTATCTGAATAAAGCTAGACATTGATGTCTATAACCATGTTTAGCCACACTTCATCGTCTGCTCCAAAGTAGATTTTTGAGAAGCCAATTTGCAGACAGAGAAGCACAAGGCATACATAGCACTCACTGCAAGACTTCAGCTGCCTGCCCTTTACTGGGCCATACACTCACTCAAGGAAGTCAGTGCACTCAAACTATAAACCACAAACTCATGTCTTCTATGTTTTTCCAGTCGTTCACATTCTTCATCCCAGTCATCACAAACACTTCTGCAGACAGACCTTGTTTTCAAGCACAAATGAGACCCTTTATATAATAAAATCTACGGAAAACAGCATATATAGAGGGAAAAGAGTAATCTCTGTCAGACAGCTCCAAAAGCAACATGGTAATTTTCTGTGACACAAAAAAAAAAAAAAAATCAGAAAATGCTGGCAGTAAATAACCTTGTGTCTCCAACAACAGACTCAGCGTGTGGTAAACACCTGGGGAATCACGTCAGTCAGTCCATGGGAATTCCTATAAATGGACAGCATTCTTTCACTACACTGCTCTCACGCTTGCAGCAGCATCTGCTGCCACTTCAGTCTCATGGGGGATGGCATGGAAGGGCACAGGAGCTGAGAAAAGAAACAGAGACAAAAGCTGCCAGAAAGCAAATACACACAGATTTCCACTCTCTCTTAGATCCACTTTCTATGGACTGTAGAGAGTACTGGATTAGGATTAGGAAATTGACTGAAGAATTCCTTAAAGAGATTTGTAACTACAACAAGACTGATCTGTCACATTTCCATTGAATTCTGGTGTTGATAGTTTCTCTCCTTACAATTTAGATAACTTTCAGTTTCCCCCTCTCTCTCTTGCTATTTGGTTCTTTGGGTTTTATGCCCTTGAAAGAATATATCACACACTCTTCTCTACATGTTAGAGTAGACACATCCCTTAGGAGCAGAGAATGGGTAAATTATAATTTCGATATGATATAGAAGTGATACTTGCCAAATTATGTGTGAAATATACTTTGTAGCTAAATATTTATTAATTAAGCTATACCACATTAAATCCTATTTTATAATACTATCTCTCTTCAATCCATCAGGATTAGTAATAATAACACTTATAAAAGCCTTTTTTTCAAAAGGTTAGAAATTTTATGAAAGAGTACCATGTTTTTCTAGTCTCAAAGAAGGATTATTTTGAAATTATTTCATTAACTTACCCTAGGAGAAGCAGAAGTCACTGGGACATCTTCTCCTGTGTACTGTGTATTCACCCATCAAAAAATAAAAACAAAAGTCTGCTAGGAATAAGTATTTACACATCTGTTTTATGAGTGGCAAACGGGATAGATGATGAAATGTCATTTAAGTTATAAAATTCCAATTGATTTGGGAGAACCAGAATTTTGCCTTCAGATGTAAAAGTTTCAGGAGCCACATGCCATAGCATGACAGAAAAGAAAGGTAAAAGCAGAGGCTCTAAACTTTTGGCTTTAAATGAATCATAATTCCATCTCCAGAATGCTGATATATATGTAAATTACTAGTTCATTATGAACTAAATAGAACCCATATATTCTTGTAGGGAACTGAAGAATCCATAAATGTTATCATTGTTTATCCAGACTGTAATGGTGCTAGGTTCAAAAGAGAAGCCAAAATTTTAATATCTAAATGTGAAAAGATGAGCGAAGCCATCTTTTAAGTTAGAATCATAGAAAATGTGTTCTTTGGAATTAAAGAGATATCTGACATTGTTGTAAAGTATAGTAAAACTGAGCAAGCAGTGTTAATGATTTGTGAACTGCTGTGACAACTTGAAGCTTAAGGAAAGCATTTTATAAAAACCCTTAGGAAAACAGTAGCATGGGTACTAGTGGTAGAAGATTCATTGGAACTGTGCTAGTGGGTACAGATTTAAGTGCCTCCTTATTTCTTTTATTAGTTCTGTTTAGTTTTTTGAAACCATAGAATGATTAATTTTCCACATAATATTTCAACTACTTTATATTTAAGTATCTCTGTCCATATGCAGCTACATCTGTGAAAAAGAAATAGCAGGTGTTTCATTGTTATGGTTACTTCTGTTTATTCTTGACAAGTCCATTTGTTATTCTGAAAGAAAATGAGTCATCTCAAAGTCCATTTGATTTGGATAGAGTGCTGTCTGCTTATTAACATTAGTATTCCCATTGCAATATTCTGGGTGTTACATAACTAGATGCATTTATCTAAAAAGCAAAAAAAATGTTCTGTGTATCATTTGACTTGATCCATAAAAGAACAAATCTGTTAGACCAATATTGCTCCACTTTATAATGTGTCACAGAAACAAATTTAAATCAAATGTTGCTCAAACTTTTTACATGCTAACACCTGTATGCTACATACTGTAGCTACTATAACTTAGTAGATGCAGGCAATACACTCTTTTTCTTTGAGGTTTTTGTCATGTAAAGAAAAGAGAAAGGGAAAACTTCACCCTAAGTGTCAATGTGAACTTGAATCTTCCACAGATTGACATATGTGATTTTGTTATGGAGTTGGTGTAGTTGGGAATGGCTATTATAGATAACAGGAGAGAACACTGGAAATAAAGTAAGCAACAGATGATCACTGAAGCAGATTCTCTGTTCTGACAAGGAACAGAGAAAAGTTGCTTTTGATCAGTACATAAATGAAAGACCTTGCAAGAAAAACAAGATGTTATAGGAAGAGAATATCTTACTTCAGAACGTGATCAAGGTCTCCATGGATCAATGAATCATAACTCAGCATTGTCAATGACCCAATGTCATTTATTCAACACTGAGAAGCATAGTTTCGATGAGAAATAAGTGTTTTATTAGGGATAAGGTAAAGAAAAAATATAGTAACAGCTTAGAACATTTAGATTTGATAGGTTCTTATATGCTAGGTTCTATATGATAGGTTCTTTTAAAATTGTTAAATACAATTTTGGATAATTACCAAGAGATAGGTTAAATAAAATGCTTGCAGGGACTCATGACCACCTGTAGAGATATCTACCTTATCCACAAATTACTAGATATTAGAACTCTCCTATAGTGTCAAAAGGAGGTAGAATAATTTTCTTTCTGTTACGCAGTGGCCTAGTGAATTCTATTGACCCAGAAGTGATTGTTGGCAGAGATGGGCAAAGTAAATTTTATATGCAATACTGATTTTAGACATCTCACTGAACATCTTGCTCAGAATAGAAATTGACTGTTTAAATTACAAAGCCAAGCACAGAAATTGTTAAATGAGAAGGACTTGTTTTCAGACCAAAGAAGAATGTTAGAGTCTCAGCAAAGGCAGGTAACAACTGAATGTCTCTGTTAATTCCTTTTATGAAAGGAGGAACTCATGAATTTCCACAGTGCTCTGGACAAAGCTTGAACAACTTCAACATCCAGCTCCACCAAAGCTCCAGCCAAAGATTTGGCTTTATTGATGATGACAGAAAACAACAGATCATAAAATCCAGTCTCTCCTCTATACACGAGGCCCCTTGGATTCAAGTTCACAATAACTGTAGGTAGTGAGAACCCTGACAAACCTCTCACTCCACACTTTCTTTTCAGATATTTGTTATTTTAACTGTTGATATATTAAAATTTTAATTTTACATTCTATATCTAAGGCCTCATTAACCAAGAAACATTGTAGAGGAAAGAGAATCATTAAAATACACTGCACACCTGCCTTCTTTTCTGTGCTCAGCTTCACCAGCCTGTTCCTCACCAGTGCTGGCCTCTGGAAACTTTCATGCTGATTTGCTCTTTCTTCTTGCTTATGTGATCTGCTGTTCCAAACTTGTCTGTCACTCCTTCAGCAGCTGCCCAGATCAATGTGAATGGAGACTGGAGAGAAATTTTCAATAATGGTAAGTCAGGCAAAATGGGGAGCTGCAAAAACAAGCCAGAAGAGGGATTCTTTTAAGTCTTAAAGTTTTGATCTGCTATGGCTTTCAACATGGAGAGTAGGGTTGGGAGCAATGTAAGATTTGTTATACTGCCCAACATAAATGTTACATTAAAATGCCTGGCACAGTCCATTAGAGGTTGAATCCAAGACCAATAATGTCACAAAGAATCCTTTAGTTGACTTCCAGTGGTGCTTAGATTAGTACTTTATCAAAGAAAATGTTTTGTTACTTGGTTTGCAAAGAGTCACATAAACAACTGTAACCTGAAAAGTGTCTCAAGATGGCAAAAAAATACATTTTACAGGTCTTTTTATTCTGAAGAGCATTCAAGATAGCAACTTCTGTTCACTTAAGTTTAATGGTGCTGGGAAGTGCAGGTTAATTTTGAAGCACCATTACATGTCACTCAGCTACACACAAAGTGTGTAAAGGAGTGGGAAGAAGGGACATTTTATTTATCCTACTATATAGTATTGAAGTAATAATGACAGAAGTAGCCACTCTTTTTTTTAGTACAGGAGGTTCTCAGAGATATAAACCAAATGGTTTAGCAGAATTCACGTTTTATGTCATCATCTCTTTTAAAATTTTTTCCTTGGATTTACTGTGTGCAGAAGGAATGAGTAACCAGAAATAGACAACACCCTTTGAGGCATTTTGTTAATTTAGTGTTCAAAATAGACCTCAGTCTGTCTTGCCATTATTTTGGGATGGAGTCTGTGTCACTAAAACTTTTCTCAGATTGTCCTGAGCTGTTTCTAAATGGCCTCACAGGATTCTGTAAAAGAAAACACTCCTATGAAATAAGGACAGAAAAAAATATATGAAATGGCACAATTTAGCATTTTCTATCAATGTTTCTCACCCACTGCTTGGATAATTAGACTGTATTTTTTTCCTAAGGGAAGAAGAGAAGATATTTTGAGAAAAAGACTCTCAGCTAACCAATATTTTCTCTCCAGATTTCCCTTTACTGAGGATTAAAAAGATTGCAAAGGTTTGCAGTTTTTCTCTCCAAAAATGGATGACAGCTGAATTCCTGTTATGAGAACTTTATACTCTTACTCGGTAAGGGTGCCATTGGCAAACAGATAGTAAATCTGCCATTAATCCATCTTTTTCTGTAGCACAATCTCTCCCTTAAAACTGCTTGATCATAAATATCTAGCTGTACTAAAGATCAGATTTAGAAGAAACAAAAAAATGCCACTAATTTGGATCCCTGACAGGTGAATGTAGTCATGACTTTTCTAGGTTAAACAGAAAGTTACTCAACTTAGAGAAAACAGTAATTAGGTCCCTGTAGGAACCCCTGCAACCATGTTACTGGCAAAGTTGCACAGAAATAAGAGTTCAAAAATTTATTAAGTCTTCAGCAGGATGCTTTGCCTCACAACTGGTTTTCCCACAATGCACACCATCTCCAAATAGATGAAGACTGAACAGTACACAAGTGTTGTAAACTAATGGCAAAACCAGGCAGAAGGAAAGGCAATACTCACATTGACATGGTGCTGTGCAGTCTGAGGGCTCATTGCTGGTTCTGGGGCTGATTACTCACTATATTACTGCAGGTTTATCTTCAAAATCCTGTTGGTGGAAAACTGAAACAATGCAGAGGAGAATCTGGCTGGCAGTGTTTATATAGATGGGGGAAAGTGAGAAGGACACTGCAGGACTGATGAGAAATAAAGCAGACATACAACAGTTCTAGAGCTGGACTTCCACCTATTCGGCTATGCTACTTCTTGTCAATGTCTTTTGGTCATGTCAAAAAGTTACAGGAATTTTGCTTCTTCCAACTCTCCTGTTTTTCCAGTGCATTTGACACAAGCACAGTGGTTTTCCATTTTGCAAACAAGAGCAAATAGATCTGTTTATTCCCTGAGAAGTGGATGATGTTTGACTGACATCAGGGGTCAGTCCATAAACAACTGTACCACAGTTTTCAGCAAAAAAGTCATCATCAATAACTATTCTCTTTAAAGCATTAGACACAATTTTGCATATTCTCAGATTGTTTCCATATTTCCTTAACCATGAGAAAAGTATTCACTGTAACAAATGTTATAAGGCTTAAGCCCTGCACAAGTCAGTGGAAGGATAACTCCTTTTGACCTCTTAAATGCTACTGGAATTTCAGACTGCTGGTGAGGGAATGATCCTCAGTCTAAATACAGCAGGGCTCTGCCCACCCCAAGAGAGTTTGATTTACGCAGGTTGGAATTCTGGCTCATACGATTTTGATATGTTCTCTAATATATTCTTCCTCTGTCATCTTTTTCCAGCTGCTCCAGCTGGAATTATTTCCCCAGAATAATTAATAAAAATGTTGATGTTTCCTCTGTTTAAATGCTTACAGTACAGTGAGCATGCAGTCAGTAATGGGCTTAGTCTGGTTGGCCAAGTGGACTTCTTGACATTAATTCTGGATTGAAAGAAAAGCAGTCATATTAAGAAGGTTACAATGGTTTTAATTTCCTCTACTCAGAGTGCCTTCCTTGAAGACCCAAATTTTAACTTCTATGATTTGTGTGAAGTCTGTGGAGTAACTTCTCTCATTATTGCGTGCCATTGTTTTCCTCCTAAAGGATAATGTGGCAATTAGCATAAAGTGCAAACACAACTTCCTTCTAATGTTTTTCCTCTTTAAATAAAAATGTCATGAAACTACCTGGTTGTAACAGAAAAAAAAGGTAAGACAAACACAACTGAGATACAGTCAGCATTACCCCTGTAAATGTCAAACTGTTTCCCCAGTTAACATTAACTACAAAACCATCTTTTAAGTGCTCAACAGAGTAGTATTTTTGCAATTCACATATCTACAGACGCTGAATTCTGTGTGCTATGACTTGTTGAGTGTACTTATATAAACCAGTGTCAGGGTATCTTGTAGGGAAAGTATTTTACAGTTCTGTGAAAAGTCAATGTTTTGTTTTTATTTTTGATATACTGAACTACCAAGAGCAGAAACATCAGATTATGTTTTTAAAAGTGCTTTTAATTAGATCAAGGCAGGAAAGGATTATATTTCCCCAGAAAATTTTAAACAAAGTAAACAATTTTTGTTCATTAAAACCAAGTATTCTTGCAAGACGTATTTTCTTGCTTAACTGAAGTTTGGATGCTTCTTCTGACATTTGACATTCTAGGGAAGTGGTGTTTTGTCCAGCATTCTCTCTTAAGATATGTTCTGGTTCTCATTTACAGTAAACTGCAAGATGAGGGCTTTGCAATTCTATAGTTCTGTTTTGCTGAATGTTTAAAATGGTCGAGGAACAATAAGTGGACAAAAGAGTAGAGCACAAATCAGGATTTGTACAGACTACAGTATGAATGAATAGTATCCTTACAATGAATACCTCAGTTTATGTAAGTCCATCCACTCTGACGTTTTTATATAATACAGTCATGACCAAAATCTCTGAGATTAAAGATCGTCTCAGGAAAATGAAAAATTTAGCAGTTGAAGAAGACATAATCATTAGCAGTTTGAGGTAATTTTCAAGTTGTCAACAGATGAATAAAAACCTTTCTTATATTTATTTTTTATGGAAAGTTGTATTTACAAGGCACTAATGAGGACTAGAAATTCAGTCCAAACTAAGACTGGGCTTAGTAATGGAAGTCATTTGACTCCAGAAGTTGGTATCTGAATAAAAACACCTACTCAAGCTTCTGCTAGAAATCTGATGATATCTGGCAACAACAAATGTAGTGACACAAGGGATATGGCAAATTGGAAGCAAGTAGAAAGTCTGGGGTTACAAAGATACTTTCATGATAAGATCTGCTCAGAGCTACTTGAAAGATGAATGTAACAAAAATGAGAGGAGTGAGTTTTAGAGGTAAATCCCTTTAGTTTTTATTTCTATCCCTCAAAATGTATTCAGATGTTTCTCTGGATTTTGATAGCATATGTAGAAGAAAGAATAGAAGTGGGTTTTATATTCTTTGCTAGAGATAATCAGAAGATTTTTATGTAGATATTCTGATGTTCTTGAAAGCACTCTTGGTATATCTTTAGAATTTCAAAGGAAGGGCATACATATGCACATTCAAACACATATAAAATGCATTTAAATTTTTTGTTTGTTTTGCTGATGTAAATTGGGAAAATACTTCATTCTGTGTTTCAAGTTTGGATAGCTAATAAAATGCCCAACTTGGATTTTATGAAGCTTTCAAAAAAAAAAAAAAGACATCACCTTAGGGTAAAAAACAAGTGTGAGAAACCTCAGCCTAGGGGGCCATTATTTTCGTTTTATGTCCTTGAAAGCAACCTCATGTTTCTTCAACCATAACAATAGTGATATTGCCACAGTGTGTTATGACTGCCAGCAGGAAGAAGGCAGTGACTGTAATGAAGATGATTTTATGATGAAGTTGGAGAGTAATTCCTGGATAGCTAAGAGTGAAAACAAATTTGATTGGCTCAATATAGAACTGGTTTTATTTTAAAACAAGAATCAGAATTGAAAAAAAAAAACAACAAAAAAACCAAAATAACAACAAAAAAACAAAACAACAAAAAAAAAACAAGTGGAAATTTCAATGTGCAATATTATAATTTGTCATTCTCCTGATCTTCCTGCCCACTTTTCACTCTTTCTGTAATACATATAAAACTTATCTGCTTATTTATGCAGCTTATTAATTGGATTTTAAGCATATATTTTTGATAGGACAAATGAACCATCTCCTTATACATTTCAAGAGGATATGAACCCAAGTGAACACTGGAACAATAAAATTCTAATAGACTTTGAGTTCAAGGAAACAAAATGAATCAACTCTTAAAGTTACTTAGGCTGCTTTCAAATTTAGTTGGTTGAGTTGATTGTACTATATTCCATTATGAACCTAGGCAGAAATGAATTAATTTATCCACACCTATAGCTCCCATATAAGTCTACAACAAGCATTGTTGTATTCCTTGGAACAATAGCAAAGTGATACAAAGGGATCAGACTGGCTCAGCACAGAAATTCCAACTGCATGGACATCAGTTAAATCTTCAGTAGAGTCAGTCCTCGGAACAGAAACATTTTGTGATACACATCGGAAATTGCATCATGTTTTTTCACTCTCTTATATAGGAAATGCAGTCTTTTTGCAGGACTATTCGTTCACCCAATTCAACGAACTAAGAATGTCCACATTAATTCTCTTTTAAAATTTGTAGCATAAATATACAGGACTCTTGGTATAAGGATCATATAAAAGATTTAAGGTAAATGGATTTTAATGGGAGGCATTTTTTATTGTGGTTAATATTCAATCTTTATAACTGACAAGTTTTTCTTTTAAAAAAATTGCTTCTATTTCAATTTAACCTGAAGTTCATGAGCAAATAAAAGTACTTCAGTTACCTTAAAAGATTGAAAATATTCTATATTTAAAATTAAGTATAAAATAAGAAGTATTTGTAACTAAAATGGCACATAGCATATTGATTCTCTACACAGGACTGACAAAAAAATGAATTGTGTTTATGCACCTGTTTTTCTTTTTTTCTTGTCAGCCACCTTCCAAAGTAGCATTCAGGATCCAATTGATGGATCCACAGATCACACAAATGTGGATTATAATGCCCTTCTGCCTAAGGAACATGCAATACACCATCACCAGCAATGCTTGGATTTCAAACATGGCAAAATTTTACTTTGAGTTTCTGGCCTGCATATATAGAGAGATTTCTTGGGTAAAGTTATGGAATCTCATAAGAATTTAACTTTTTAAATTACTTTATATTTTAAGCTACATATTTATATGATTCCTGATTCTTTTAACGGCACAAGAATCAAATGATTTTTGGCCCCAGAGGATCACAAAAACTCCTTCACTGTAACAATAAATTCTCTATAGATCCTTTAAAGCTACACTGTTAGTTTTAAATGGAGTCGGGTTTTTTTAGCAGCTGAATGTGTTTTAATTTTTTAAATGTGATAGATACTTTAATTTCCTGTCTCTTTAATTTAAATTTAATTAAAATCTGGCCTCACTGACTTTTACTTTCAGGTCCTGAGTTGTCTCTGTGTTTACCCTCCAAGTGTTTCCAGTACTTTGAGCACATTAGGAATATTAAGCAGTTAATCAAGTGTAAAAAACATTAATTTACTGTCTAGCATCTTTCATCAATATCTTTTTTTTTTAATCAGAGAAATATCCAACAACTAAGCCCACGGATTCCACAGCAAGCATTTCATCAACAGGAACTGATATTTTGCTGCCCGAAGGATAGTGAAATAAATCTCTGCCAACATGAGTGAATGGTACAGGAATCATCCCAGCCCCAGTGTAATCACCAAGATTGCCCCTTACAGGTTTTTAAATAATCTAAATAACCCCAGTCAAAGTGTATATATTGTAGTGTGTGTGTGTGTGTGTATGTTTAGAACAAGCTGATTCCATGAAGTCATGTTAAATTCTCTGCCCTGTTCCTGAAAGCCCAATGTAATCAAGCATGCCACAAGCTCCATCACTCTGGGTAATTTTCTCTGGTTTCTGAAGCCTGTGTCAGAACTGCCATCTGTTCTACTTCTGCCAGTGAACCAAGGCTCTCCTTTTCATGGCTCAGTAACTAGAATTTGGCCAACTCAATGGAACTAAAGGTGAAAATAATTTTGCATGGTGGATCTGGCCTAACATTCTAGCACAAACAACAAAGATACTGATAGAGGCAGAGACTTTTCAAAGAACTAACTGTGTTGAAATCTTTTTTTTTTTTTTTTATTGCGGACATTGCCGCTATTGGCCCAAAATATAGAGCATCTGGTCCAGAAACAGCACAGCTGCAGGTCTGGAACTTCCATTACTCCTGGATCTGCCTTATGTCACTGTAGGTGTATTGATTCCTGGCATAAGGTTGCTTTGCCCTCTGGTACCAGCAATAATAACCACCTCTAGCTAATGGGAGTTTATGGATCTTTGCACTGGAATTCATTTGGAATTCCTCTGATCCTTCACTTGTGCAGAAACTCTGTTTTACGAGCTGCAGTGGAGTTAGGCTTTTGAAATCACCAATCTAGGCATATAAAACTTTGTGCAAAAAGTTATAAAATTAATGCAAGTATTGTTTAGATTATGACTATAAAGTCTCATTCATTATGCAGTGATTCCTTCCCATACAATTAAATACACCTAAAAATTCTCTTCTAAATTTCCACATTTCCTATTCAAAGACATGTGTTTTAATCCCTCTTTTTATAAAAAATCTTTAATCTGGGCGAAGAGGAAACGCAATTGCCACACAATTATTTATACAAGTTTCTGGGGAACCATGAACAGGTCCTGAATTAACGCAAGCATAGGCTCCTGTCACTGGAACTAAAAATGAGTTCATCAATCTATTTGTATTGAAGTTCTTTGTCTTTTTGTCAACAACCCTACAAGCCTCTTCCAGCCCAGTGATAAACACAAAATACTTCTAGAACTCTTTGGAAATGGTTTCTGATCCTGATACTAAATGCAAATGGTTTTTGTCTTTTCTGAGAAAACTTAAACAACTGACTGGATTTGTCTTTTTCTGATGAAAGTATGAAAAAATACTTATCTTTTCTTCTTCTTCTCTATCTTGGAGACCTGGGAAAAAAATATGGAGAATTCCCATGGGGAAGCTTATGTTTACTAGGAGGTTTTAGGATAGAACTTATTGAGAAATTCAGTCAATGTCAAGACAAATATTTAGAAGTAGCACTCCACTATGAAATTCTGATGAGCAAGTTTTTCTATAATTGGATAGCTATTCACAGGTGAATTCAGAGTGACTGCATTGATAATACAGATAATTATTTTTTCTTTGTGTACTTTAAAACACAATATCTCCTATGAGCAAACCCTAACACACAGCTTTAAATTTTGCTTTTGAAAGTAGAAAATATTAGCCTTGAACCCCATAGAAAGTTATGATGCAGTAAATGAGCCTTGCAGTGCACAAAGTGATTTTGAAAGTCCATGGATCTTACTGCTTCAAGGTGAAGTAAACCTCCTGCAGCCCCATATCAAGGACAAGTGATCACCCTGAGAACCAGTTGATGAATCACACAACTGTCCATTTTGTTGGTCTAAGGCACACTGGCTGGCCTTAAAGTACAAGGAAATTGGGATGGAAATTGCAGAGGAGCAGCTTACCTGAGTGCAGAAAGATTAGGTTGAACAGTGGAGCAATGTCAATAGATCTGCCAATTTTAATTGTCCTTCATGAATCAGAACCTGAGTGTGTGTGGGGAGGAAAAGAGAACTCTAACACACTGCAAAGCCCTGCCTGCACACACTGCCCTTGGGCATTTCCATGTGGAAAGCCCTTAGGGGGAAGCAAGGAAAAGAAACTAGAGAAATTAAAAAAAAAATCTACTGTTTCCAGACTTTCCTGTTTGTGCTTACAGAATAAAGCAAACTGGAAGGAAGCTCTGTAACTTGTCTGATCCAATGCCCTGTTCAAAGAAAAAATAACAAAAATTAAGATTGGATGTATAAGTTTTTCTAGAGAACTATCAGAAATTTCCAAGAATGGAAATTCCACACTTCTCTGGATTCCATGCTTGACCATCCTCTTGGTGATTTGTTTTTCCAGTTAAAAAATCAGGATTTACCCTTTGCCTCTTGCACATTTGTTTTGCCCCTCCAAAGGTCTGGCTCTGTCTTGTCTGCCTTTTGATAAACTGAAGTTAGATTCCCCCCACTTTCCTCTCTATAAAGCATCTCTTAAATCATCTTAGTGCCATTATGATCTCACTCCACTCAAAATCATGGTTTTTGCAGCTAGTGAGGTCTGACACAGGAAATGTTTCCAAGTAGCTGAGATTGTGCAGTGCTCCAAAAGAAGTGCTTTGTCAAGGTGCGCATTTGAAAGTAGAAAAAAATATTTAAATTGTAAAGTTCATAATTTATGCCATCTGTCTAATACTGTTTACTGAAATACTCTTGTTCAGTGTCATCTTTTTAACTGAAAAATTACACTATTCAAGGAAACATTCTCACTGCAGTGTCTGCAAACCAGAAGAAACACTGAAAAGAACAGCTGTATTATTTGTATTTATGAATAGAAAAATTCTGGGAAGTGTCATGAAGCCACACACACACACACACACACACACACACACATGCAAAAATATTAAGTCTGGCAGAGAAAATTGGGATTTTAAGAGTATATCTTACTGTCTGGTGTTTTAAATTTGAGGATTAGATAAGTATCCTCTTTGCACTTCTGTTCTCCAGCAACACAGCAGAAAACAGTGCCTTGAACATGAGCTATTAAAAAGAACAGTTTATGTTCTGTGGCTTTTAAGCGGAGTGTGCTATATTTTAAAAAAATCAAAAGGTCCTTTACCATCAAACAAAACAGATCAGTTGTCCCTGCCTATAAGGATACCCAGTCTGAATAAAAGCCTCTGATGGAGGCTAACATTCCTTGAATTACTGTGAAAGCAGCACTTGTCTGTTGTACTCTTTCAAGTGTTGATACTGATGAAAGTACTTGTGAAACTGCCAATTTCTTGACAGATAAATCAGGAACGGTACACAAGAACCTGATTTTCGGCATAAATATTATGTCTAGCAACACATTTGGGGAAAAAAAAAGAAATAAAACAGCATTGAAAAGAAGTAATCAAAAGATCCTCCAACAATGCCAACAGTGCCAGGTATTTATCACTAGCATTATAACAAGTTTACTAATCTCAGTAAATTGGAACAAGAGATACATTCATTCTGTTCATTAGGTACCTCCTGCTGTTATGGTTTGATTATTATTCATAGTACTTGGACACTTCACTTAAGATTGGGTTATTAAGAATTCTAAGTACTGCGCATAAGCACAATAAAAGTCCAGCTCCAGCTCTGCTTTACAGCCTTACAGCAAAAAGGATTTAATTTGCAGTTTGGGAATAGGTAAAGGATGAGGTTATGCAACTTGTGCCTTCACCAAGGGCTGAATAAAGACATTTTTTATCAGCACAGGCCTGTACCTTGATGCACTTATACCTTATCTTCCCTGTGGGCTTCTCCCACTGCAGTGATGTTTCCTTTTGCTTCTGCTTGTTTATAAACATCCAGCTAATTCATGTCAGCAACAGCAGCCATCACACTCTGGAATGTCAACAAACACTGACAGATTTGCACTGCTGTCTGTACCAAGGGATTCCACACCACTCCAGGAATTCCGATTTCTCAGAGAAGGTCAAGATTACTCTGTGGTAGCTCAAGTGTTACACTGTAATTCCATCCAGGGCCTTCACCATCCTCATAACTGAGAGGAAAACCAATAATAAATACCTTAGTATTTAAATACCTTAGTATTTAAATTCTAAATCTGAGGTAATGTATCTAAATCCAAGGTCCTGAGTCCTCTCTGTTCAATCTCCAGCCTAGCTGTCATTTTGGCTTCATCTTTGAGTGACTGATGTCATAGGCAAGAAAATCTGGCGCCTGAGGTGGGAGGAGAAAAACAGGAAAGTTCTGGGTTACACCCAGGTTCTGTTGGGTGGACTTTGTCCTGAAGCTCATTGACAGGTGGCAGAAAAACTCATGTTCAACCAGAGTATCAATAGTCCCAGTAGAGCTCCTCTTTGTAAGGCTGTATCATGTCTCCTCATGTTTAGGCTACTGTAGCCTAACATACAGTTTCCTAATTTTCTTTCCCACTTCTATTACAAAGTTCACATGCAACACATTTTACTGTATTTAGCCAAGGGTGATATAGTTCTTGAACAGGTTTTCATCTCTAGAAGGTACATAAGAAGGATTTATGGCAGCGATGTCAATGCTTAAAATAAGCACTGCCAGTTATCCTGTCAACATTCCAGTTTCCACAGTGAAAAGGTATTGGAGTCTTCTAGGTCCTAGATCTCATCAGTACCAACTGTATGTCTTGGAATTTCTAAAATAGATGTCTATTAAACACGTGAATTATTTCCTGTGTGGTGGTAGACCACAACTCTATGTGTATGACTAGCACAGCACTGGTTTTACAGCCAGTAGCAGTGACAAAGCAGTAGAGTAGTTTTGCAGAGTAGTGACAAAGGTGTCACAAACAAGAAGCCTCACAACCTCCCATGGGTTACAATCAATTCAGAGCTGGTGTGAAGCTACAAACTGGCCTCAGATCTTCAGGCCACTCAGCAGCTGATTCCCAAACTATGTATGGCTGCACCTGCTTTGCCTGCTTGGAATTGCAGGAAGCTGAGAGCTCTCTCTTTCAGCTCTCTCTTTCTACTACTGTTACTCCCTTTTTACTCTTTCTTCAGGTATTTTCCTAACTCTCGGCCTTTCAATTTCCATCAGACCTTCCTAATTCTCTTGAACATTTCACACTGCTTTTCATTCCTGAAATACTTAAAAGCACAGGTAATTTTAACAGGTGTCACTGACTTGTATAAATCCAGCTATCTACTAATCTGTCTATGCAAAAATCAGAAATTAGATTTTGTTCACCTGTAATCGTAACAGCCTCTGTAAAACCAAAACTATGCTGACTCATAGGTTCCTCCACTTCTGTGCATCTTTGGATAAGTTGATATGTAGAGAGATGGATATCAGTGAAAGGTGGGGTTTCTGTTCACATTTTTTTACTGTGTTACAAAGGAATATACAAACCTGTCATATGGATACTGGAACTGTCTCCAGAAGTTTCTCTAGAATATTGTGGTAAGAGACACCAGACTGTGTTTAATTAATTCTAAAGCTCTTCATGATAACCAAGTGACGTCTTCCCAGCAGCATTCCAGTTAGAAAAAAAATCACGTCTATTAGACACAAATCCCTGTATTTCATAAAATAATTTCTGCCAGTATCCTAGAGACTTACAGAATTACCCTCATCCCTTTCATGTCAATGATCCCTCCTTTAAGATCAACTCCCCAGCAATATTTCTGTAATCCTTTATTGTTACATTTTGTTGCTGAAAGATGAAAGGTTTTTTCTTCTTCTCGCCTCAGTGACTACTCTGCCTATGCTGGTTCTGTATGGAATAGTTTCTTCACAGTAGCTCCTTCAGGGCTGTGGTTTGGATTAATGCTGCAAGCAGTGCTTATAATTCATGGTGGTTTCATTCTTGCTGAGCAGTACATACATGGTCGTGGCCTTTTCTGCACCACCACTGGTAAGCAGGCAAGGGCTGCACAAGGAGCTGGGAGGGGACAAAGCCAGGACAGCTGACCCCAAGTGACCTCAGGGATATCCCATCCATATGGCATTATGCTCAGCATACGGAGCTGGGGGACAAAGAAGGAAGGGAGGGAACTTTTGGAGAGATGGTGTTTGTTTTCCCAAGCCACTGTTACATATGATGTAACCTGGCTGATCTGAGAATGGCTGAACTCCTGCCTGCCCTTGGGAAGTGGTGGATGAATTCCTTGCTTGGGCTTTGTTTGGCTTTGATTTACCTAAAATGTTTTATCTCAGCTGATCAATTTACTCACTTTTATTCTTTCATTTCTCTTCCCCATCCCATGGGCAGGAAGTGGAAAATTATGGGGGTGAGTTAACAGCTGGGACTAAACCATGACACCACCTCAATTTGTTTACTCTAACTTAAAGTTGAATTGATGGGCCAAATTATTCACAGGATTACATAAAAATCCCAGCTGAAATATAATTAAATACAGTATACCTTCTAAAGGAGTTTAACTTGGAAGTTTAATAATTACTTCAAGGAAATACAGTCTTTAGTCAATTCTTTCTGTCACATCTTTTCAGTCATAAAATTCTGCTTGTATGTTCTTGGGGGTAGAGAGGGATTACAGATCAGTCTTCTGTGCAAAGGCTGGCACAATAGGTCCTTTAGGTTCTACTGGAGTGCAAATAATCTCTGCATTCTTAGTGTATTTAAATGTCACAGAGATGTGTTTAGTCTAACCAGGTGCAGAGTCAGATGAAAGGAAGATTTAATTGGAGAACTCCAGCTTCTGAATAACCGATTGGATTTTTCACCTCAATTAAAATTATTAGTAAACTCTAGTGCACTTCCCACTTTCATCAGAGGATGTTTACTGACAAATGGGTGAACCTATTGTTTCCCAGATTAAACAGAACTTCTCTTAACTGCTTAAAAAAATGACTAAAGATTGAATTTACTCAACAAAGTGGGTTCCTCTGGCAGACATTCCAAGGATCTGCCTGGTGCTCAGAGAATAATAAGATTCAGTAACCCAATGTAGGGCTTCCAGTCCAGCGAACTGCATAATCCACTTCAGGTGACTCCAGAACAGTGAGAAAAATAATCCACTCCAGTCTTCATGAGATTTCAGACCAATGAACAACATAATCCCAATTTTTATTAGAAACTATAGACAAAGATAAAAGGTTTTAAGAATAATCAACATGTAAATGTGCTCTATATAGTCAGAAAGGGAATTTGTACTACAAGATGTTAATAAATTAATTTTTAACACTCAGAACATCTGTGGACTTCCATTAGCTCAAAAATAAGAAAGTAATGGCTTCATTAACCATAGCATGCAAATATTTCTGTTCCAACTGAGTATGGCTGATTACCAGCCGGGGAGGACATGCTTATCATTTCCAAGTATGCTCATTACACATTTTTCTTATCACTAGATTAGATACACTCTACACACAAGAATCAATAAGTGGCTATTATTAAAAGAAAAAAACATGAAAGACATCTTCAGTTCAGTCAGTCTGATTCCTTTGTTATTTTCTCAAAATTTTTATTTTAATTTTTTTTGTGCATTCTCTTGTTGTTGCCTTCTTTATCTTCTAATTTTTTTTACCAAAACCACCCAAAAGATGCAGAATTAACAATGCAAAAGCAGTTCTTGTAAACTTCCATTTTTGACTTCCGGGCTGAGTACTGAGCAGATTTACTTATGAAGAACAGAATACTACAGAGGTTATGTCTGGAGAAAGGAACAAAGAACCTTGATCCTTGAGCAAGATGATTTGGCCTCGCTTTAAGAGGAGGTGGGCATAAATGACCTCCAAAGGTCCCTCATTCCTAAGTTAGACTAAAACAATGAACAGGAGTGAATTCATTTCTATGAAATTGGGTGAAAAATTGTTGAATTAAATTAAAGAGTTAACAGTTGCAAGCAGATTTCTTCTGAAGTCACTGAAGCAACAAATAAACTCTGAGTGTGGAAGGTCTGTGTTTTTAGTACTTCTCTTCTGTTCTCATTTGCCTGTCCCTTTTTTTAGGATGATTCTTCCATTTCTTGTAAATATTCCATCAAAATCTTCCTAAGATTTTTCCTAGTAAACATGGAAGTATATGACACAAAGCCTTAATTATGTTAATGATGAAATTAGAATTTTTCAAAACAACATTAAAACCCTCAAATTTCAAAATAAAACAGTTCTCTGATAGAAATATGTATTATAATACGTTAATCAAATCAAGTATTTGGTCACTAGGTGGCACTTCTGGGGGGTAAGAAAGGGCACCTTTTTTTGGTCAAAATTTCACATTTAAAATAGGAACATTTTATCTCAGCTGAATGAGTTCCCAAAACAATGGGAGCTCCCATGTGTCTCCGTTTTCTGCTTATTCCTAAAAACTTTGATAATTAAAGTTTTCTATATAAGAAAAATTAAAATATGTACCAAGATACCACACATTCTCCCAAGGTGAAAATTATTTCCTGATAACTTTGAACAGGTAAATACTCCTTAAAATGTCTTCTTATCCTAAAAGCATACCTTTGTCATTATCAAACATAGGAATTTTGAACACACTTGGATTCTGAATTTGATAATGGCTTGCAGAGATGTCACTGTGACAGGGAACATCTTAGGTGTGGACATTAGTATAACATGAATGAGTTCCTGCCTGTTCAAAGTACTAAGAATATGTCCCCTCAAAGTAGTTCAGATTAGCCTACTAATTATTTTAAAATTCTAAAATTAAAAAAAGCCGTGGAAGAGCAAAATGCTGCCATATTGTCATCCAGATTATTTCCTTCACTTCAAGCTATGTGGCTCTCAACCACTTTCACTGGCACTGAGAAATCTACTCAACCACCCATGCACTTGACTGCTAGGAAACGGAGAGTGAATCCAGCACCTTCGGAACAAGGGTGTTTTGTGGACAGATTGTCTGGACACTGCACTAGGATTCCCATCCAACCCTGAAAATGTTTGCAAGGAATAATAAAACTGCCAAAGGTGTTTAAGAGCAGTCAGCTAGTTTAAAGTGCTACAGAATTCAGTTTCCTGGCAAATGCTCTAACAAGCTTTGCTACAAAATGTCAACATTTGGATTCACAGCATCCCAAGATACCTGTTAGTTGCAGCTCTGCTGAAGCTCTGAAGGTTTAACTATCTGAACAATGAAAAATTAGTTACAGCTGGAAATGTAACAGCATTGAAGTCCAACTTCTCCTGAAAAAATATGTACAAAGAATAGGCAAGAATTCTTCTAAGCTGAAACATACTAGCACTAAAGTGGTTTCTGTGCTTTGGTAGTGTTCTTTTCTCCCAAGACAAATATTGTTTCATGAGTTATGAGATGGAAACTTTATCCAGTGAACTAGCTCATCATGTCACGGTGTTCAAAAAATAACACTCCAGCTTCTTCTGTTTTGGTGATAAGAGAATCCATTGTAGAGCTGTGTTACAAGTAAAGGGACATGACTGGTCAATCCCTTACCTATTTCTAAATGATAGACTAATGATATTTTCCAAAGTGTCTACTTGATGCAGAAGCTTGAAAGCCATGTTCATAAATTGCAAAGAAACAGAATTCCCATTATTCTCTTGATAACAATTATTTTTATGAAGCCTTTGACCTAAGCCAAGATTTAATAAGCAGTAGTGAAATTGTCAACTTGAAATGACAGAAGTATCATAGGAATTAAGAACTTAAGTCTCTTGGACTATCAGTGGAAATCTTTGAAGACCCTGTTTTTATAGATGTTTAGGTATGTCTGTATCCTGCCTGTCTTGTGTTTAAGGATCTGTGCTCTCTTTAAAACAGAGAGTGCTCTCTTTAGAACAGAGATCCCTCCTGTCTCATGCATTGCATAGTCTAAGAAGTTATAGCAGGCACCACATTTGCCAAAAATATGTTTATGGACACTATGGTAGGAACAAAAAAAAAAAAAAAAAGGCCTTGGCCACAATTAGACCAGTGCTTTGAGAAATCCAGTCTTTAGGCTGATTTCATAACAAGTCAGGCAGCTTATGGTCTGAGCTGGCTGAATAAACAGCAGTACAGGGAAGCAGATCTTGCCCAAAGATTCTTTTATAAAAGAGGGATTTGGAACTGGTAGAATAACATGACAAAACACTCAAACACACACACTGAACAAGACTAGCTAGAAAATACATTTCTTTCTGTTGGTTTTGTTCTAACAGGGCCCAGACATAGAAGTTCTGAGCTCTGCCTGAGAACTGAAATACAATAGCACATTTTAGTATCTGCTGGCAGCATGCAACCAGCTGGGAAAATACAGATGTGAATGAATCTCAGGAACTTTCAATGAATTAGATCAGAAGTTTCACCGTCAGTCTTAAATCATACTTTATCTGCAAATTGGTAGAAATTAACTGCAAGTGGCATTGCATATATATTTTAAAATTAAATTAACATATGCCTCAATCAAGTTTCTCAATTTGCCATCCTTTCTCTCAACTACAGCAGAAACCTGTTTTCAGTAAACATTCACAGTTAAAAAAGAAAGACAACAAAAGTCAGGACTGAACAGAATTCAAAGGGTCTTAAAAGAATTTCTACTACACATTAGTTACACATTTAAAAGAAATTAAGCATGCACTGAGACTTGTTAGGGTAATAATAACTGAATAAATTAAAAAAAAATCTCTGAACTGGACTGATTAAATATCTTATTGTCCTGAAGCACAATGAAGAATATATTTTCAATAGTTATGAAATATAAATGACATAATCTAAAATCATAATGTCTTTTGCTCTCAAGGACCATTTGTAAAATTGATGCTGGCACTTATCCTTCTGCAGTATATGTCAAGTGCTGAAGTCTATCATCACAATAATCTACCAAAGGATTTTTAAGGGCATTTAAACATTTTGCTTTTCTATCACTGAGCCAATGAAGCTGCTGAAGCTGTTTCCTGCAGCAATTTTCTTCCAGTCTTTCATACCTGTGCTAAGGAAAACTGGGTATGCAAAGAACAACCTGGCTCTCTTCTGGAGCAGAGTTTCACTGTTCAACTTACAAAACACAATCAGAAATGGGTACTTAATAATGGGAAAATAAGAGGAACCACACATGGACAGTCCCAATTGTAGTGATTGATATATGTATATATAAAACCAATAATTTCAAATGGAGGAAAAAGTTAAATCTTCATGGGACAGAATGTTGGTGGTTTGTATTTTAATTATATGGATGCCCTGAAACTTGATCAGTTTTTAGAGTATTTTTGAGCCTTCTTGTGAAATAAGATTTTTAACATGATATGTCCTCCATTCTATATATTTATTAGTGTATTATATGAATATGTCATTAAGGAAGTAATGTTTTGAATAATGGATAGGATAGGATATGAATCTATGAAAGTAACATTAAAAAGTCCTATTCCCAAGAGTTCCACATCATACTAGTTCAGAAAAAGTATTTTTGCCCTATTTTATTGCTGTAGAATGTTTGGTCCTGCCTAAACATTCAACTGCAAAGCATATGTAAAAATAACCTACTCCTAAAAAATAATGAAAACCTGAGACCTTTTTCATATAGAAAGATCAAAGTCTGTATAATTACTTTGTCTATCAAACATCTCTTGTACTTGAAGTACTCAATTTGGAAAACAGAACAGTAAAACAAAATAGTAGAGGTATTTGGGCACTTCCTAATAAAGCAGGTTTTTACTGGAAAATGCTAATAAGATTGCTTTGTATTGTTTTAAAATATGTTGGCAGAAATTTTCTAGGAAATTTCTGAACTAAACATTTAAACATACAGGGCCACAGAGATAAAGAATAGGACCATGCATTTTGTAATTTTCCAAACAAGATACTTTGGAAAGGGTATTGCAACTTTCTTCCACTATTCACCATTTTTCTAATAAAAAATCAGTCTTATTTTTTATTTACCATGCACTAGTTTGGTGGTAATACACAAGAAAATTAATATTTTGAGAACCAGGAAATCTCTTGTAGATCAGAAATTCTGATAACTGGCTAATTCAGAAAATTTCATGTGTAAACATTTTTATTATCTGTTTCTAATACAGTCAATTTAAAGTGACATTGACCAACATATTCCAAACTTGAAAGTATCTTCATTGTGCTGTAGCTCAGAATTGAGACTTTATTCATTTATCTGTAGAAACAGAATGAGGGTAAAAATACTGTTCTACAAGTAAGTTCAGTTTTTTCTTGCTTTATATTTTGTAGGGTAAGTCCAGCTCGCTGGTCAGAAGCAACAAAGAGAAGGAAATTATTTGTCTCATCTGTTTAAGTAATTGATTCCTCTCTACCTGGAACAAGAGGACTATTATTTTGATGGGGCAGCAGAGTACCAGCACAAGCCATAAAAATGTTAGAACTAATACTAGGTAAACTGCAATTACACATTAACCCTCCAGAGGGTTATTATAGAGATACTATTGTTTTAGGTATAGCTACTAAATATTTTGGTGATGAGCAGAGCTTTTGACTATCTCAGGATATATAGCTCTATATCAAGATGGCCTATTAAATACTCCATAGAATGTCTAAGCCTTAAATGTAGGCCCAGGGGTCTTAAATGAAGAATCTTAAATTAAGGCAAAACCCTGTTCTATTAAAGAAGAAAATTTTCTAATTTTTTGCCTATTTAGAATAGAAACACCTTTAATTCACATTTTTCTAAACATGTATTTTCCTCACATGAATGACACACTGCAATTCTTTTACCTATCCTTTTACCAAGATGTCATTTATTTACTATAGTCATTTTATCTGAAAGCCAGTGAAATCTATATGTGACCTCTTATGACACTCTGAAGAGTTTGCTGCTCTTAACATCTCTAAACTACCACAACAACTTCTGAAGAATGTCAAAAAAAATGACAAGTGGGCCTTGTCAGGATAACAGAGATTTTGTCCTGTAAAGCAGATGATTGAAATGAGAGTCTAGACTGAAAAGTACACACATCTATTTTCTAGTAGCCCAAGAGCTGATTCATTATTTAAAATCTAGATCTCTGTGTGTCCAGGGCATTTATTGAGTAGGGACATTGTCTGTATAATCCGCAGAGTGTGCACCATGTGCCAAACAAGCAGGTAGTGTAAGTGTGTCCAACTCTACAGAAGTGGGATGATTTGCATCAGTTGAGACCTGGTCACCCATCTCAGTGATGTGCATGAACACACATATTCTAGAGTGTATTTGCTGTCATTTCTGCAGAGGGAGCACACTTGAACACAAGCGATCCTTATGGCTCCACTGAATTAAACCTCAGATTTATTATAAACCATCCTGGAAGGTGTCTAAAGGCATACTGAAAAAGCAGATCATAAAGAATTGGTTTTGAATAGTGTTTACTTCATGCTATTCTCTAATAAACCTGCCTCCTGCCTATGAAAAGAAAAAAAATCTTATCTACATCTTGTATTCTTTTCCTCTGTTCAACCATTTTCAGAGAACAGAGGATAATTAGTCTAGTTTTCTGTGTATATTGTTCATTTAATTACACTTTCCTTTTATCATCTGCTGTAATTCTAACAGACTGAGGGTTTACTACACATACATCAAGAAATCACGCTGACAGGAAAACAGCCTCATTTTCCAAATTACTTCATACACATAGCATGGTTTTCAGGGAAAAACATAGCAATCCTTTTCAGGAAAAAATAGAAAACGAAGCAAGGAGAATTGAGTTCTACTCCCAGCCATCCCAAACAATGCCCTTCTCACCTGAGGAAGGTCACTCCACCTCAGTGTACGTCTCTTACTGCTTTGAAAACATAAACAGTAATGTGTAAGCTGCTGAATTGGAAAAACATTGTGAACAAGGTATTCCATAATCAAAGCTCAAATAAATGCCACAAATTTATGTTGATTATATATATTAAAAAAAAAGTTAAAGCAGTCAAAAATCATATTATTAGCAAATGCTTCACAAAATATTTAAAGGACTCACAGAGGGGTTTTATTCTTTATGACCTTAGCTGGAAATGCGTAGCTCTATTGCTGACTCATTTGGCAGGCAGAAAAAAATGAGGCCTATTAGCTGCAACTCAGAAATACAAAAGGAATATATAAAAATTCTTGTCAAAATTGAAAAAAAAAAGTAACAACAACCGCTCATATTTCAAATTTTTGTTTCTGCTGTGCACTGGATTTAAGAGTGAGCAGAGAGGGAAACAGAAAGGGATATTCAGCTACCCCCACTATATTACAATTAGAATCACTGAAGAGAGATCCAATCAAATCAAGTTTTTCTGCATATTCTGAGACCTTTAGCAAATAAATAGACTTCCAGGTTTTAAGGGGGAAAATTAAAATCCAATATATATCTGTGTCTATATGTCTATGTATATGAATGTGATGGTTTATATGTGTACACACACATAGAGAGGCCTCGAGAAATAAACATCACCACCACCAAACAAAATTCTACTGTCTAATTCTAGAAAGCTGAGAAGATTTGAAGAATGATCATTTATACTTTTCAAGACCAAACTAGTTAGTTTTAATATTAGCAAATGGTGATGCTCTTTCCTTCTCAGTAGGGATAGATTTTGCTCAAAGGCTCAGTTAATACTGTTTACCCTTCTACATTTATATTCACTCTGTCATTCATAGAGGACTATCTGAAAACCAATGTACTTTACTTCTATATTAACTGTGATAACCAGTAATCAAGTGAATGTTAACACTGGCTTCATCTGACAAATCTCAGAATTGATAGGTATGAAAGGTGTGATAAAAACAAAAGAGAGAGAATTCACTATGTTGAGATTTATATGGTAATAATGAAATGTTATTTCAGATGTCTGTTGGTTTTCTGTGTAGATCTACAAAATAAATATTAACAACAGGTTTTAAATTAAGCAGTTGATTTACGTTTCACCTTTTCTACTCTATTTTTTCCATTCTCTTAGTATGAGTCAACCACTGTACACACCACCTTTAGCAAGCCACAAAAAGTAATTTTTGGCTTCAGATTCAGTGATAAATTTCTCATCCGAAAATTACACGTCAGTCTAATTTCATGGCTGTATTATCCTTCTGTCTAAAAACTTAACAAACTAATTATATTCGGAATTAACTGAAATCAGAATAAGCCCCAGACACTAGCTGCTAATTTGGAAAAAACATCTCTTGACAGAAGATACAATTAATGTGTGTCTCATGATTTGGAGAAGTTGGCCAAAAGCAGAGCCCTTGCTGTTTCAGGCACATGGCCTTGTTTCTACCACAAATGCTATCTTGTTCCTACCACAAATGCTATTTGCTGATAGAGTGTTTCTCTTTCAAAGATGCCCCTTTGTAAGGAATTCTAGCTTTGATGCACCAAGGGGATGCAAAGAGTTAGCCTAGAAACTCTACTGTTAAGACATGAGGATCCAGTCGCTCGTTTTTTTCTCAAATTCATATAAAATGAATTTTTCATGTCATATAGTGTTCTGCAGTCCTTTTGCAACTCTTTGGATGCTTGAAATGTAGGAATGCAGAAGCTGGCATGACTTTTTTACAATAGAAGTAGCACGGAGAACGAAATGATGAAGATACTCCCAAAGAAGGACTGGACTAGAAAAACCAGGAGATGAAAGCCCAGAATGGGAAGGTACATATGCATTCCTTTTTGTTTCCCTGTGTAATTTCTAAAGGAAGCGTTCCCAACCTGTGCACTGTCTGGGTGATCCCAACAGCCCAAATGCAGCAGTCTACACAGAAGCTTAACCACACAGCTAAAGCAGATCTTATGTTATTGCAAAGAACTGCCTGGTATATATGCATGTATACAAATATCTGCTAGAGATAATTTTCACATACCAGGTCCCTTAGTCTGCCTTTCTTCACTGTCAATTAATAGCTTTCACTCCTGAGAATGGTACATATGTCCTGTGGCTGTTGCCAGCAGGACATCTCATTTCTGCCTCCTGGCTACATTTAAATGTTAATGACTAATTCTATAGCTAATACATGCAGTTGATTTTATCTTAATGTCTACCAGTTAAAAATGTCACTGCTTAGACTTGTCTGAAATGAATTTTTCTAAACCATCTCTTGTTAATTATCTTTTACCATTTATAGTTCTATCTAATGGTCTGTTTTGTCAACTGGGCTGTTAACAGGCAGTTCTGATTTCTGCCTTTGAGACGGGAAGGTGGAACAGCCAAGCCTTCAAAACAAAGCATAACCTGATGTTTCCTGATGTGGAAAAGACTATTTGGAAGGATTCAATAAATAGAAGCCAATAAACTTGAACTTCCAATGCAATGAAGTTTATCCATGTTTTCAGCTGCAGAAAACTTACATAAGGGATGCCTTGCTTGCTCCTGAAACCTAATAGCTGCTTTTTTTTTTTTTCTTAAGGAAAATTATGATCCACAATCATTAGTTTCAAGTAAAGAAGGTAAGCAGGAAATCAAGCATCAATTTATATGTCATAATTGCCACATCTATAGTTTTCAGGAAAAATACAGTTTTTAGGCTAGCCTAATTTATATATTGATTATAGAGTTTTCTGTAAAGATAGTTCTGTGCATGGAGGAATGAGCAGTTTTGAGAAAAAGGGGCTTGTTAAAGGGAAAAAATAATTCTGAGCGTGTCCTATTGCTTTGATTTTAGCTTTTATTATTGACTTACTTGTCAAAAACATCATAATTTATATAGTAGATGAAAATTGTCATTCTCAAGTGAAAAAATATTACTCTCCTACCTCTCTGGAAGTCATGCTTCTTGTATGATTTAAGTATAATGAGGTGAAGACAGGAGGTAGTCATGAAGAAGGCAATAACCAGTTCTTTATATTAATAATGCCATAGGTAAGGTTAACAAAGATCCCAGCTAACTCAGCATGTCCAAATTAGAACTTAAAAGAGCTGATGTCAGGACATTTGGTAATGGACAAAACCCTAGTAGACACAATTATCACCATGTTGGACCATTTTGGTGGCTTGAATCCAAATTATGTCTCTAAAAGTCTCTAAACTTCCAGTTATCTCCAGAGCATGGGCTGAGATGGCCTCATAACACAGACTCTATTTTTTTTTTATATTAAGGAAGAGAAATCTTGGCCTCAACAGCGGGTTCAGATTTGCATTTGCAAGAGCAAGAGCAAGCAGTATAGAGAAATCTCAGCATCAGATGCAGATACAATAATACTTAAAATGAAGACAGGGTCCTAGAAGAGCATGTGAGTCTAGAGTGAATAAGGATGGGACAAACATTTGAAGTAGTTGGACAGAAAATATTCTTTTGGAAAGAGTTATAACAGCACCCTATTGTCCTCACTGAGTGCACCAATATCTTTGCAAATAGGATACTCTGTGTCTTGTTACTCTGTCAGAAAATTGTAACGATAGCACTTCCCCATATCACAGAGGAAGTGTACAGTGCTCAGATGCCATGGGTGCTATGAGCCATATATATGTTTAAGAGATTGTCAGCAGAGAGATATTCACACAAATTAAATCTCTATAAAGACATTTTAGAGTGGAATATTAAATTCTGATTAAATTGCTGCTTTATAAACAATATTACGTCTTGCTAGAATCCTCCTAGAGTTCAGTAAGATTTGTTAATTTTTTTTTTTGCCTCAATTAATTTTCAAAATTAACCAAAAATTAATTACTTCAGTGCAAATATACATTTTCCTGACATGCAGTCCTCAGGATCAACAGATACATATTCCAGAAAGATTTTCAACAGCACAAATAGTTGGCTTCCGGGTTTAAAACAGAGGACTTGAATGTATGTTCTCAAATAGCTGTACATTTTCACTTTGAGGCAGTTGACAACAGATGCAAAATCACACCTTTTTGACAATTTCTGTTGATGTTAGAACACTGTTACATAGTCATGTCACATCACTGATAAACCTGGAGCATTGGTTTTAAACTTCAGCAGAGGCTTAGCCCTGATTTAGAACAGATTGACAGTATTACTATATTTTCCATGCCACAGTTGACAATAAATTTCTGTATTATGAAAATCTGATCTTGCCAAAGATGAGTTTCTTAGATTGTGATACGGTATATCAAGCCATACTGCCTATTTCTTTTCTATTTCTTTTCAGTTTCTAGGATTGGATTAGATAGAAGAGAAATTTAAGAGCAATTCTTGTAGCAAAAGCTGTATGGACCTCTGGTGGCAAAAGTTTCTTAGTTCTTTTTACCTATGCAGCAGACTCCTCCAGTCAATCAAAAAATTATGTGTTGTAGTTTGTCCTCTCACTGTATAACTCTAAACTATTCTGAAAAAGCCCAGTAGATACGGCTGTGACTATCATGATAAAGCACTTAAGATACTCCAGCTCTGGTAAAACTCCTTCTGCTCAGGCCTTTAGGAAAAAAAAAAAAAAGGAAAAAAAATCCAAAGAAGTGATAAAGGTTCAATCCAGACTCAAATGACATGCATCAGCAAATGCATAAAAATGCTACCACACAAAAATCTCTTCTCACAATAATGTGTCCCTTTCTGAAGTACTTTTATTTAGCATATAAAATTCATGTAGGTGCGTGTCCATGCTCTCTGGCTCCACACATTCACAAATGCATACATACATCTGCACATAAAACTCTGTAGAGAGAGGCATGAAAGGAGGACACCTAATCTGTGGAATCACTTATTCCTAGGACAATTTAGTGGAAGCACAAAGTGGAAGCAAATCTATGAGGGTCAATGACAGCAGCTACTGCCACCTAGAGAAACTCCAGGAAAGCCTGTGACTGGTGAAGAGGAGAACCTCGAGGTAGTCAAGTAATTGTACAGACCTCTGATGCCAGAATAACTTGATGTGTACCCACTTGTAGTTGGTTAGCTTGGCTACAGTTGCCTACATAATTTTTACAAACCTCAGTACAATTTGGTGGGTAAGGCATTTTCAAGAGACAGTAGAGGACTTTCCAATTGGCAGAAGTGTCTTCCTCCTCCTCCTGGAAATAAATAACATTTTCATGTGGTCAGAAATGGCTGAGACAGCAAGGAGATCTGACACTGTTTCTTTTCCTTGGCTGCTGTTGCTGATGAGCAGTATTTAACCTTGCATAGCAGGTTCTGTTCCTTATTTATTTAGAGCAGTTTGATTCCATAGGATTTGACAGTTTTCTGACATACTCCAAATTCTTTCAATAATAACGGAGATAATGGCTATATCATTTAGAAATCTCTCACATGCTGTATATGGATGGAGCTACATACCTACTGTAAGTAACAGAATAATGAAACAGCAAATTGTTTTGTAGAGGGAGCTGAAATTAGATTGCACCATGCTGCCAAAAGAGGCAAAAAGAGACAGATGAATTTTGGAAGGACAAGAAACTGTTATACTCCCGAGAACTGCTGGTTGTTATTTATTACCTCAAGGACATACAAGCTCTTCCCATCTTGGCAAGAGGTAAAAATCCTGATCAATTCATAAACCTCTAAAATTCTATAGAGATGAAGCAAGTAGTTCCTCCCACTTAGTGACTAAAGGAACTCAGCTGAAATTTTCAACCTGTATATTTGCTGATTAAATCAACAAATGCCACCGAGAGCCACTGAGAATTCAAGCCCTCAGAAGCAGTCCTAGGTAATTGTGCTGATAGAAGTAACTCTCCTCCCCATGTATTCCACAAGACTTTAACCTAAGGGTCCACAAATATTTTCTTTCCCAGCAGCACAGCAAAAACCTGGAACTTGAATGGGTTTGCAAAAATAGGCAGACCTATAGGTCTGCCTATAGAGATAGGAAATAAGACAAATGGGATTTCTTACTTTAGTTAGCATCCTGTTCCTGACTGCAGCCAAATCCAGGTTTTTTGTTTGTTTTGGTTTTTTTTTTAAAGACACCCAGAAGGCAAGGTAAAGGAATGTATTTCCCAGGAAATAAATTCTGTGGATAATCTGATGATTTATATGTGTGTAAGAAATAATAACATTGAGTCCATTATTACTGAGGAGCACATGAAGAATACAGAAGTACAAGAGCAGTTAATTAAAACCATCATAAAGGAAAAAAAGAATGCACATCAACAAATAATATCCTTGGTGATATTGAATGTGTTTTAGACCTATTTGTGAAAAACTGTATTCTGTGAGTTTACCAATCATGAATGCAGTATTACGTTTCACCAACCACTATGGTTCATATTGCAGTGGAATCAGAACAAGGAGTAAGGGGGTGTAAAGTTTAATTTCACTTCATTTATTTGCTGGTTTTTGTATGTTATGTTGTATAAAATGCAATAATGTCTCTCCTATTAGCATCCTTCTAGGCACTCATACATAACATAGATTTTAAAAAATCATATAAGGCAGAACTCCAAGTTCTTGAAACCATTCTGCAAAAGCTAAAGGGTAGGACCTGTAAAAATTCTTTCATATCACTTCTTAAATACACTGCTTACTATACTTTGATGTTGTTTAAATACATGTATTATAAATTATTCAAGATTGTCTTCTGGCGTAAATTAGAATAGCTCTAGAAAATGTAAAGTAATAGAATTACTATTAATTCAATTCAGTACCTTCAGGATTATCAATTAAATAAAAAGGCAAAATCTAATTTTCCATTACCACAGTGTTTTTTTTTTTTCTATTTTTGCTTCATTAATTAAAAAGTGAGTTTTTCATTATATGTTATTGTGAAAATGAAGGATGGGAATAAGAACAGGACATAATGAGTAATGTTTTGAGATTCTAAAGAGGTATAATTTTGTGTTTAGAAATACTAAGACATAGGCAGTCGTGGCTTTTGAACTGGGGACAATAATGTCAGCTCTTATCTGGCCATCCTTCTGCAAGTAGGGTTTGTAAGAGTAGATACAACTTTTGTCTTTTAAGATTAACGTTAAAGAATATTGAGATGTTTTATAACACATTTCTAAGATGTAGAAAATACTAGGTCTCAACTGCATTTTCTCCATTTGGATGGGAATCCTGTATCATATTTAAAACATGTGGAAAAGGGTCTTATGGATCATCTCTCACTCTTCCCATTGCCAAATCCATAACCCAAGAAAAAAGTGTGTGAACTTCAAAACTGGGCTAGATGACATAAGAAGAAAGTCATCTCAAGGGATTGCCAAGGGGTAATTCCAGAAAGGCTCATCAAAAGGAGAGAGAAGAAGAGATGTATCTTTCAGAGAATGAGCACTATGCTATAATTTGTCAGATATATATGATTCCTCATTGCATTTGGCAATGGGAACCTAAATCACACATCTGACTGTGTAAATATCCTGGATTTCATTGCATTGCCTCATCTTAAATTACATGTGAAAATATCTTTTGTCTGAGTCATGGTCTTTGTAAGGAAGAATTTTCCCCAGGTGATCATTAGATCCCATCCAGCTCACATTAGAAGGCATGGGAGTCACTCTTTCCCAACAGTGACTCTCCAAAGCCCACCTCATAAGGACTGAAGCACAAAAAAAGGGTAAGGTAGAACAGCTTTGTTATATACATATAACCTGCCTCCCCATCATTACTACAGGAGTGAAAACTACTATAATGAATCATCTGAAACTGCAAAAGGAATTAAAACTGAATTCATTGCACTTACTCAAGCTGGAATTTGGCCAGAATATTACGGTTAGTTTTCCCACTTGTGGTGAAAAGCAGAGGATTTTTAATGATCATGGGATACCTCTGATAGTTCATCTCATTTTATTCCTACCACACTGGAATCTATACCACACAGCAGAGCTCGAACTTCCCAGTACCCCTTTCCTACTGTGCCGCATGATTTCAATAATCCTCAGGGCATTGCATGGCTCTTTTACACACAAAACTCCTGACTCTATAACTATATGGATGATGAGTTGTTCCAAACGGACATGCTGACCCACATTATTGCAACTGTCAGGAATAAAGGATACACCCCTGCTGGTCCATAGCTGCTTTATCCTATAAATCAGACACAGAACTCCGCTGAAACATTTTCTGCAAGAAGAAGAACACTTTTGTCAAATATTACAAGATAGACTTGTAATCTTTGGACACGGCTTCAGGGAGCCAGATAATCCCAGGTGTTGTGACCAGCAGGAAGCTGTTGGAAAGACATTCAAGGCTTCATGAATGCTATTACCTTTTTACATAGATTCCTTTGTCTGTCAGACTGCAGACAGTGCTGTCAGATACAGCTTCTGATGGAAAAGGGAGACCGCTAATAAGGAATAGTCTCAAAGAAGTGGACTGGGTAAAAACAAAATCTTTATCCTCACAGAAATACCAATGCCCACATGTTTCTCTTCTTTCTGGACGCTTGTGCCCCCTGCACAAGTGTACCTTCTGTCCATTCCTACACTGCTCTGTCTCTCCTGGCATTGATGAGTTACTGTTCATCAGCATAATTTACAGAGAACGTGACTGGAGAAGTGCAGGCTAAAGAATGCATAAAGATCTACACGGAGACCTGGGGTTCCTGTTGTGTGTAACTGACTGGGAGGTCTGCACTTTTTCAGTCAGGTCTTCAGATAAAATGTAGGGGCAGTTTACAAGCATGAACTGCTCATATTCTTAAGCAGTCTGTGAAAATGGATGTACACGACAGTTAAATTATGGCGTACTCAAGTTTCTCACAGCATTTTTAGAAGGACTTAATTTGCAGGAAATGAGGCTAGGGGGTCTTTAATTGACCTAAGATAGTTAGCTAATGTTTAATTTATTTGGGGCTCTGGGTGAAAGCAAGGATGAAAGATGGGATGATCTTTAGTACACAAAAGGAAAAAATCATATTTTTTTAATTCATGTACTAAGACTTTTTTTTAAAACCACCTAATTTTTTTTTATTATAGTAGTAAAAATTAGTCCACTTTTTGGATTTTTTTTCTAAATCTAGATTTTTTCAGCTTTTTTCAATATAATTTCTTTGGCTCCAAAGTGTCTCTTACTGTATTTGCATAAAACTGACAACCTCACTTTAGTGAAACACAAACAAAAGGGGATAAGGAGAAGCAAAGTAAAGCAGTAAGAAAATCTTGGTCAAATAAGCTGTCTTAGAGAAAGTAATAACTCCAGAATTTGCTGCTAATTATGACTTCAGATGTCCTATATGTATTTATTTATAAAAAGGAAATTTTTTTTAATGTAAGTCTCTTTAAAATACAGTATTTAAATTATTTCAAAGTTGACACACTGCAACTGGTAAATTTGCCATATTTGTCTGAAAAATAAAAAAGGAAATGTCTACAGTTTTTCATAGGAACTACTCCTTTCCAACATTTTCCCAATTCTTTTGACTTTCAAGTTTCTTCATCCATTTCAAGGAGAGCATGAATTTCTTTATTATTCCTGTAGTCACAGTTGATAGAAATCTGATCCATTGTCATCCTGCCCTAACTTAATTGCTTAAATCTTTTTGTCTTGTCTTCCCCCTGCCAATCTCATTCTTCTCCAAAACTCTCTTGTGTGCAAGTCATAAGACAGAATACAGATAAACCCATCTTTGAGCACATTGAAGATGCTTGCTAAAAAGCAGTGTTATTCTTCTCTTTAGTTTAAAACATGACAAAATCAATTTTTAAAGCTTCACATCTAAAGTGATTTTGAAGCTCTGAACCCTTTAAGTGATGTGCAAACAGCAAAATCATATCACAGTGCCAATCAGTTGCTTGCTACAAACTCAATTTTCCATGCTGCTTCAAAAGCATGGTATAATCAACAAGTAAGCCTTTAAAATGCAAATTAAAGAAAGTGCACCTTTAGATTGAAACAAGAAATTACTCATTTCTTCACACACCAAGACTATTTCATCACATCACTTAGAAAGTGGCACAGTTATTAGAGTATTTCAGAGGTAATTTTTCCCAGATGCCCCAGTACTGAATCCCCTTGCTTTAGTTTTTAAGACCTGTGATTATTAATGTAATTAATATTTGCATGCTATCCACACAGAACAGATTAGTGTTGTAAGTATCAGGGAACTACTCCCACCAGACACATGCTCCTTGCATCAGAGAACATGCAAATGAAAAACCAACAAACTAACAGCAGAATACCTTTATTACAAAAAATATGGGAAGAAAAAAAACTTTCTGGTCTTCTCTAGAGGAGAAAGCAGAAAGGGAAGCCAATGCCATCTTAAAATGTTCATAATACTGATAACTGTGCTGAGGGAAAGACAGGCAATTCAATTGGGTTTCTCCAAGATGCTCTCTCCAAATCCCCTGCCACCTGCCCCCATTACTGAGGGGGAATTGAAATGTATTTATGCTTTCCAAGGACAGAAAGGATTAGCGTTCCTGAAAAAAAACAATACTTCTTTTCCTCACCACAGAAATGTGTTCAAATAGGTGACAATGCATTACCTTGCATGAACACTATGTGAAATACCTCTTCTTGTTTTAAAAGCATGAATGATGGGAAGCCTGAAATTTTACCCAATAAACATTTCATTTATACTTTGTGTCATTTTCATTTTTCATTGCTAGGTCTGGTTATCCTTTCTGATTAAAACTGGTATTTCTTTACATTCTGCTATCAGAAGTTTTCCTATAGTTTAAATAACTCTCCCTGGTAATTTAAATTGCCCCTCAATTGCCTCTACAAATTTCTCTCTGCTTCCTTGAATTCTTTTCAGTGATCTTTTCCATGAGTCTTCTGCAAGTGCAAGTACCAGAACTGGGTACTGTACATAGAGCATTTAGAAACAAAGATGTATTGGGGTTTGGTGTTTGTATCACACAAGTAACACTTCTGGAATGCAAGAAAAACAAGGGTGGAAATTAATTTTTGTCCAGATTGTATATGAACATTCAAGATGCCTTTACATTATATGTTAATAGGTCAAATCTTATCTGGATCTCAAAGCTGGAAGCCTAGTCCTGAGTTATAGATTTACAGTGGAAATCTTTCTTGCCAGGACACCTAACCCTTAATTCCTCCTGTCCAATATCCTCTAGTGGCAAAAGTGCTACAGTCTTGTGACTACAGGAGCTGAAGTTCAGAGAACTTAATATGTGAAAAGCAAGTGCAAGAATAATCTTAATGGAGCACTAGACAAATTCAATTGAATTAGGGTCGGGTATTTTGACTCCATAAAAATTAGGATGGAAATACTAATAACTCTGGATGTTTGTATTACAAATGCTCAGCAGTGCATCCACACAGCTAGGAACAAAGTAGCCACGAATAATTATGGAAGTTATGGAAAATTTACTGAAGGCTCATAATGCAAATTATTTCAGGAGCCTGAGATAACAGAAGGAGGGAAGTAAACTGAGCCTTGCACAGAACTAAGATGTGCTAACTGCTCATGAACAGCTCCACTAAAGCAGTGCTGAGAAGTCTGACTTTTCAGGAAGGCCCAATGAACAGTAAATTTTGACATTTCCCTGCTATAAACCTGAATTTAAAGACTTGTCACAGCCTTTTCTACACTTGATACAATAGCTTATTGCCTTTAAAAATAAACCACATCTTATTATGTCAGTCTGACTTCTGGAACATAAAGACAAGGTAAAACCTGCAAAGACAGACCTGCCTGGAAAAGATTATCCTCAAGAAAAAACAGTTTTTTACCAAGGCACCAGTATACTCATTAGGTTGAATTTGCATTTTCAAAAGAAGGGAAGGAAAAATATGAATAGCAGTGCATGTCATGTGGCTCTTCCTCCTCACACCTGCTAAATGCTTTCTGCACATCAATGCCTACCCAGGAGAACGGCTGCCAACTCCCAATCTGTCCTGTGCGTGACCAGCAGCAAGCAGGGAATTTCTCAGCAAAATACTGTTATTGTAGGAAGGAAAATTCCAGTGCTCCTTCAACAATTGCTACCAGTTCAAATCCATCCTAGCAGTGGTTCTCATACTTGATGCACTGAAAAATTTTTACAGCTCATGGACTTAAACCTATACTCCATCTATATGCCTTTTTTTGACACTAAAATTTTCTTGATAAATAAAGCATATGGATGAGTGCTGAGCAGGAGTCCATGGAACCCATAATTTTGTCCACTTGTACAAAAGAGACTATCATGCCTCTATTTCAGGAGAAACAGTGACTTTATTTGAATGATCATTTTTCTGATTAGTTTGCTTGCAGTTCCAACAGCGGAATATACAAACTAGTTTATTTTATGAACCTAAGGCCTCACATTTTAACTTGAATGGGAACATGTCAGCACATGATCTTTACGCTTATAGGAAGTTTACCTTTATATTTGTTTTCTTTAAAACTGAAAAAACCCACCTACTAGATCCCACCACCAAGGTCTCATCTCTTTCCATTAAGTATTTCTTGTTCAAGAGCCTTTCTAAATAGTGATAAAGGTCAGCTTATAATGTCAATTTTTATGCCTAGTAAGTAGCCATGGTCCATGATATTGGAGCTGGTTTGGAAATGCTGGAGAAGCATAGAGCTTTGATGAGGAATTTAACTGAATTATCAGAAAGAACTCTTTAAGTGCAAAAAAACCTGACATAACACTTTTAAAAGACATCTAATAAATGCTTTCAACATCATAAGGAAACACCTAGTTTAGTCTTAAAATAAGCTTGGAAATTCCTAATAAAAACTGGGAAAGCACCTCATGTTTGTGACAGTAGGGTCTCTTTGGACCCCCTTTTAACAATGTAGCTTGGGCAGCTACAGCTCCTTAGAGAGACCCTTCTGCAGAAGTACTGAAAGGAGTCTACAGTGTTAACCAAGTGTCCTGCTTTTGGTACTGTTTGCCTGCTTGAAGCAATCTTACAGGAGTTAACAGTTTTCTGGAAGCAACAACACCCATGAGTTTAAAAAGCTGCCATCTTATTTGTAGCTTGCTCTTCATCACAGTATCCAAGTGAAAAAGGAACCCAGGGGATTACAAACACAAAGTATAAAAGCATGTCTTTCTCTGCATGATCAATAGATCTAGTGATCCTATTTCTTCATTCTAGACTACACTGCACAGAATACAGTGGATAAATAAAACAGAGAAGTGAGTTGAATATTTCAGCTTGTTGGAAAAGAGGATGTGTGTTTGTGCACGCACATCTGAGAATTCTTTAATCTTATGCCGTCTTTGGTAATGACTGAAAAATGTGAAAAATCAGAAATGTGCAAAATCAAAAATATGCATTTTCAGTACTGGCCAGCAATCATTCCAAATTTGATGCTTTAAAAGTGTGAAATAATTTCTTCCATGAAGTGGATTAATTTTTTCAGCTGTTCACACGGCTGAACATCCTCTGCATATTCCATACAACAGAAACCAAGGTCTGGCTTTTTAGTGCTGTTAACAATTCCAGAATACCTCTCATACTTTTCAGGTCTTTTTCCTTGGGACTGGATTTGAAATCCAAAGCCCAAAATTCTGCTTATCCCAGCAGGATGAATTTAAACAACTCCTTAATTTGGAAGCTAGTGACAGAATACTTGGGATTCTGCTGTCTAGCAGTTTTAGGTGTAAACTAGTTTTGCCTAAGTAGTTGGCTGAAGCTTTCCCACAGTCTGTATTCCCTAACAGAAAAACTTCTCAAGATAAACTGGAGACGTCTCCTAAACAAGTCAATATCACTGTGATGGAGACAATTTCTTTTCAGATTATCCTCAGCCATGTATTACAAAATGCAATCCACTGGGAGGAAAAAAGGAAGATAGTTGACATTGTAGAAAAATCATCAGGAAATTATTATTTATTCTGTCAGATACAAATTATCTGAACTCTCAGAATTGCGCAAGGAACAGTTTAAGAAGAGAGGTGCTTGGGACAGTATTTTTAGGTTTAGGAGTTAGCTATATAGGAAAAATAATCAGGTGCAGAACAAGTGAGAGAGACTATATCCCCAGACTTGAGCAGATGCATTACTGGAAATCATGACACCTCACACTACTCATAAAAGGAGAATCACACCTTCATCTATAACATCTTCTGCTTACAGAAGTGAAAGCAGTAGTAAAGCAGTAGTAGGCTTCCCGCTGCTCTGAAATGCAAACAGTAGAAATGTGACAGCTTTGTTTCCCTAAATACTTGTTTCCTGATATTCCAGAGGAAACTGGTTGTTGTAGTTGCCAAGCCACTCTCCATATATGAAAAGTCATGACAGTCAGATGAAGAGAGAATTCAAACTGATCTATCTCAACTACAGCAGAAGTGGGGCTTTGATGGACTGCCTCATGCCAGAACATACTTTGTCTCTTTTGATAGTAAATTATTCAAGCTGGACTTAACTAGGAATGGGCACTGTTGGCCACCTGCAGGAATTTCTTTGGGCTCAAGGTCAACGTGCCTTTCTGAATTCACTGCCAGTTTGCTTCACAAAGAGGCAATGTTCTAAACATGTAATGTTCAGACAAGCTGCTGGCTGCTTACACATATTCTCTGTCATTCTGAAGGGCAAATCATAAACTGTCATCATGCAAATACATCACTGAAGTTGTACCACTTCAAGGGTGTAGTAATACACTTACTGGACATAGTAATTCCATATGAATGTCCACAACTTAGGTCTGGATAAACTGGGATTACTGCTTGGCTCTGCACAGCACTGTGTACATGTGAATTTTCTAGTTCACCTGTGATAACTGCATATTCTGTTTCTCCTAATTCAATTCCCGGAATGTTGGCCAAGAGGGTTTCTGCCACAAGAGCAGTTACAGCAGTAAGATGCAATCAATCAACTTCCTTTAAAATCCTGTAATTTTTCTGCAGCTGTTTTGAACAGCTTCTCTACAATTACTAATTGGTCAATAAAACAAAGGTCTATATTCATTGAAAACAGCACAGGAAGAATATTCAACACAGAGCCAGATGGGTTATTACTTTTTTCCTTTCAAATACGTTGAGATGCCAAATATTGCCACTGTGTCATCCTGTCATTTAAAAAAATGTGTAGGAAAATAAGATATTTCAGAGATCTTATTTGATGTGGTGATGAAAATACCGAGCAAAGTGGTATAGAAGCCTTTGAACATGAGGAAAAATGAGAGTTTGTGAAAGGGAATTTTCATCTTATCTTTTCAGTCAGAGAGAAAAAGGATTACCAAAGGAAGGTAGGAAAGGCCCCAGGTTAAATCAGTTCCCCTTTCAAGGTAAATTTTTTCACACATTCGCAGGGAAAACTGCTTATAAATGTGATTACAAGATTTACAGTGAAGGAGCAGCTTTTGTTTCATAGTGACTGTAGGCTTGGAAAAGTCAATACTTTTCATTCAAAAGGCATAATTATCAACCCCAAATAGAATCAAATTTGGCTCATTTTCACTAACTGATCCTTTTAATGACTTGGAGATTGCATAGGACAACAAATACAGTAAGATTACAGATGAAAATGGAATCTCTGAACATGTGTATGAATAGAAATGCTTGTAATATTTCAGTCTCCATCTCATATGGCACAGCTTTTAGTACCTGAGGCTAGCCTGTGACTTTGAGGCTAACTCTTTCACACTAACTGAAGTCCCTTACCTTATTCATGGACATATTCCTGTATTGCACAGTCTTCAGACAGCTTTATGCATCACACAGTTTCCCTGAACACAGAGGTCTTCAGGATTCAAAAATCCACACCTTTCCATCAAATGGATTTAGCAGTTTCCCAGAACTACACATTAAGGCTGCATATTTTAAAGTTTTCAGAGGCTAGTGATGTTTTCTAAGGCTAATTTTATTTATGTGAGCACCATAGATAGCACAGTAACTTTTCATTAGATCTCTATGTAATACTCCAATAATCATATTTATATAGCACATTATAACATTTCATATTATGTTATGAATACTTAGCATGCATAATGGACTTTTAAAGAGCTTGATGCAATCTTAACATCTTCCTATAAAACAAAGCAAAACAAAAAGAAATGACACAGAAGAATAAATTTTGACCAACTGCATACTCCAGGAAAACATTTTAGCATCTGCTTTATACCCTCTCGGGGGAGCCCTTCTATGCTTAAAATTAAGCAGCCTCTTAAATGCTTAACTGGATTAGCTCCCTAGAGAAAAAGCACAAAATTCTACAGTTTGTCACAATATTTCTGATTTAATAAGTCCCTGTGCTTTTGTCAATTGGCATCTGAACATTAATGTTTTCCAAGTAGAGTTGTTGCTTGAATAAATACGGATAATCAAAATCTGCAGTGTTGCACAAAGGTGATTGATTCTGTCCTTTCACTTGCCAAAATATATTTTCTGAATCAAATTAATAGTGCAACTTAATTGTAAAATAGCAGCTGTTACAGTATTCTTGAACAGTTTCTGAACACAGTGTGAGAAGGAATTATAATTCCAAAGTCTTGAAATACTATGCATATCTTTACATTCTCTCTCCCTCTCCCTCTTTTTTCTTCTGTGGTCATTATTTTAATGAACAGGTTTAGCTAACACCTCGCAGGGAAGGTAGACATTAACAGACCCAATTACTATAATATCCATAGCTAATCAAGTGCTATGAAGTGGCTCAGCAGGGAGTCTAACTCATAGCCTTGGACTGATCTCTGCAGAATTTGTGTGTGGAAATGAAATTATCAAATTCCTACCAAATACAGCTTAAGGCATTTTGAATACTTGTCATGCTTTCTCTATCTCCTAGTCTTCAAATCCTCTAAATTGAGACATTGGTCCAACATAGGAAAAAAAATCCAAAATAACAATACTAATCTCCAAGAGAGAAGGCCTTTTTCCTTCTCATTGTTTGTACACTTTCAGTTACTACAAGGTCCATTACCATGTGGCTACTATATTGCTATGTTCTCTAAACACTAACTGGTAATTGAAATGCATTGTAGGGTTGGGTCAACTTTTGGTACAGATATTTATATTTTCTTACTCTGATATGTGCAGCATAAAAAAACCCACAAACCCATAAATTTTACAATTTGACCCAGAATATAGAGATAGGATTAAAAGGATAGTTTAAATATACACTCCTTATTAATTTAGTACATGTAATTAATTTAAATCAAATCCCAGTGAGCTTAATATTTCCCTAAAGAAAGATTTGGCTAAGAACTTCAGAATCTGACCTTCCTTCATTTTCTTTTTGCTTTTTCTTCCTTTTTTTCTTCCACCATGTGACAACACCACCATGTAAGCTTACTGATATAAGGGGGAAAATAATAAATTCGTCACTTCTATGTCATATAAATATAGTAAAGATCACAGGCAAAAAAATAGTTTCATTGCATTTTACATATGAAATATGAGTTTAGGATAAAAATTGATTGTAAAATTTTAGGTGCAGGAAAAGTTTTCTGAACACTTAAAGAGATAAGTTAATGTTACAGGACACTGAATTTTAAGAAATAAGAAAAAAAAAGATTTCTTCAAGGTTGAGTTTCCTGTTAAGCTAAAGGCAGCACATTTGTTTTGAGGACTGCAATGCAGAATGTGTTACATTCTTTAAGAAGTGAGAAGAAAGAAAAAGAGTTTCCTGCATTGTTAGCAGATGACAAGAAAACAAACTTATATGATGAGCCATTCCACATTTGGGGTGAATCAATGTTAGCTTGGATGAAAATGTCATTTTAAGCAAAATAAGAGTCCAAGTCCACCTCATATGCAATTCAAGAAAAAAAAGTAGAAACTTGGCAGAAGGAAGATGTTCTGGCAAAAATCCTCCAAAACATTCAACATTTTGGTCAGTCCTACTGCCCTGAGGTGTCTGGCCAGACCTAACAGCTACAATTGTACATTTGTACAATTTGAAGCTTTAATTTTAAGTTGTTTACTTTGACATACCAAGAAAATATCTACATTGACACTGGTTTTTACCCTATAAAGAGTCCAGGTACACAGCCCTCTATGAACACCTATATATGCAAAAAAAGATCTCCCAGAGATAATGAAAGCACAAAAATTATCATTGAGATGCTGGTCCTTTCACTTTGATAAGAAAAGATGGAAAAATTTGAAAACAAAGCAGTTTAGAAAGTTATCCACCCCAGCTGAATATTCAATATTGAACATAATTTCAAATTATTTCACCTCAGTCACAGTTATCAGAGTACTTTTTTCCTAGGAAATAAATAACCTTCTGTATAGGAACTGTATCTTGCATGAATTGCTTGTGGGTTTTTGGGTTTTGAATTAATTATTTTGCGGCACAACTGTGTACATATATACACAAATATTTCTAATTATTTCTATATTTCTAAATATTTCTAATATATATATATTTCTAAGAGAAGGAAGGTGATGTTTATTTTCTGTCTTATAAAATCATAATTTCAGAATTAGGCCACAGAAAATTATTCCCAAGCAAATAATTATTTTCTTTCTCTAGGTCAAAGTACTTCTGACATTCTACATATTCTATAGAACTTGTCCATCTAGACCTACTGGTTATTACAGCAATTTCAGAGGATGGTTCATGGTACCAAATAACAAAGAAGAAGAAAGACACTTCCTCCAAGAAAGTAGTTTTCCTATCTACTTTCTAAAGCCTAAACATATCAAAACAATACCTTTACTGACCAACTTTATTGGCTTAGTATTACTGCACAAATTTTAAGCCCAGGATATTTCACCAATTTGCTGCTAAACATACAACAGTTTTTCAAGGATTCCTTCATAGGAAAAATAAACACAAACTCAAGCAATGTAGAATGAAAAAAGTATCTATAAAAATACTTATTTTATTTTGTTTGCTTCTTATTAAAACAAATTATCTACTCTCTCTGTCATATTCCTGAATTGCATAAAATGCAATATAATAAATTAGTTATTTGAACAGGTCATCAGAGCAAGATTGAAATGACCAGATCTCTCCATTCACTCATTAATATTTTCTCTTACCCTCCCAGGAGGAGCCTGTATGACTTTTTGTTACATGGTATCATCATAAAGCATAAGATTGAGTATAAATCAAGATTGAGCATTGGATAATCCAACATCACTTTACAAAAATACATCAAGATATGAATTCATCTCAGTGAGCTATCCAATCTCAGTGGAGTTTGAACCAGCATGTTTGAAACTCTGAAACTTGAGTAAAAGCCCTGGCACATACACATAGATATGGCCATATAATACATTTACTTAAAAAAGACATCATGATCTGGAGGCTGCTTTTTTTTACAATATAGCACCTAAAACAGCAAGTACAGATGCAAGAAATAGACATGAATAGATATGTAAGAAAGTTAAAATATATTTATTTCTAATTAATTGCTTATTGTAAATAAAATGTGATCAACTTCTATGGTTTTCTTCGATGAAGAGGGTTTATTTATGCATTTGTTTATTAAAACTGCCTCTTAGCAACTTGTAAGGATTACTATCTCTTTCTGTAATAATCTGAAAAGATGTCATGAAAACTGATCAAAAATGTTATCCCGACTTCAAAGATCTTAAACATAAACAAAAAATGAAAGAGGGCAAAAATTATCTATACATATGAATACAACTACAATTACTTATCAGGTCTGTACTTCTATAAACATTTCGTTAGTGCAATTTCTACTGAAATCTGTCAAATTTCACTGAGCTTTATGATTTTGCCTTTTGGTTTATTAGGGGTGTGTGTGTTTGGTATGATTTTATTCATGCTCTGGGAATTTTTTAAGAAATCAATAAATAATTAAAAGAAAATAAAAGGATTATTTTTAAAAGCACAAGTAAGGGATAGTTAATATCCACTGAGTGTCAAAATGAGATTCAGAATCCAGATTCTTAATAGGGAATTCAGATTCCAGGGTATTCAGACTCCAAACTGAATACCTTTGGAAAATTCAACTACAAGTGTCAGAATAAAGCAAGAAAAATTCTTTTTGTGTTTTGAGTTCTGTCTGATTTCATTATTGATAGAATACACACGGCTATCCTTGATAACATGAAAGCAATAAATTATTGCTGAAAACAGTGGATTACTTTCTGGTACACACATAAGCAGCAAAATGTTCAGAAACTGTACTGGGAACTGAAGATTATCCGGTGTAGTCAGGCTAAATTGTAAGATCTGACTGCAGGCTTATCAGGTGGCTAAAGGAAAGGAGGAATTATTGAAGAAAATGTGTAATTCAAACTTCAACCATTGATTTGTTTTAGGATAGAACAGTAAACAGCAACTATTGCAAGCTGGATGGGAGAGAAATCATTAACAATGAGCAGAATATTTGCAATGGCAATTGCAACATCATTTTAGTATTAATGACAAATTATTAAATATATTTATGAAGAGTTAATAGGTAACCAATAGATTGTAATTATCATAACTCATACTCCCAATAGGTTTCGTATGACGGCACTCTGACATAAAATGCTTTTTTTGCATTTTGCGTCTTTGAAGAAAATGTATTTAACTGCCAATATTTTCAGCCCATTCAGACACTTGAACTGTATGAAGTCTAACAACTGATTAAAATGATGCCAAAGCTGGGCTGCTGATTCTTTTAAAACCATGACCATTTGATAAAGACTGAGATTTTAGTTTAAAATAAAAACTTACAAACACATTTCACACGGTGTAATTTTTCCCATTGGTAAGAGCAGTCAAAAAAGAGGTGATAAGGTTAGAAAAGCCTTTTATATTGCTTTTTCTTTGTTCATAATGGTGAAAATTATGATGAGAAAAAGGTCTAGTTTTATATATGCTACAGTGATATTCATATAATTTCACACAGAAGGAAATTTTACTCAGATGTTCAAAGACATGACAAAATCATTCAAAATTATTTCAATCTCCTTGAATTTTCTTCTTATTACTCCCTTTTTTCTCCCAGCCAATCAGCTCAACTTCTAATAAAATATGGAGAAACACTCCCTGACTATAGAAAAGTGAGACCAGGTGGTGTTTCAAGTGAAACTGGAAATCAGTTTGCAAATTCCTCTCATTGCACAGTAGTGCTTTTAAAACAACACAGCAGGGAACTAAGTACAAACGTCATAGAAACAATATTTTTCCCCTCAGAAACCCCTACTGTGCTATGCCCTGTGGGGAACCCAGTCACCCTATTTAATTCAGTTTCTTGTCATGTTCCATGGAAGAAATACTTCAAAAAGTCTGTTCTTGTTTTAAGATAATATACTTCAATTCTAAATATACTTCAGTTCTAGAAGATTGTGTTTTCCTTGAATTACATCTTCAATCCTTCCTAGAAATTACTCTAAAAACCCTCAGACGTATGCCAGACCTTTCAGAGCATAGTCCCAACTACGACATGTATGGAGGTATTCATCTTGAGGAATTTAAAGCAAGTAAAAGCCCCACTGTACACCAATGCAATGACCAGTAAAGCCTTAAGGGGATATTTGTGATGAATGTGGTTTCAAATAAGGTAACGTTTGAATGGGTATGGCTGGAGAGACAGTCTGTTTACAGTCTCAGCATAAATGAAGTGTCGCTGGAATGCCAGCTCATGGATATATCTAACTGATTGAATTTTTACCCCATAGCCTGAAGGATGCTCATTTAGACATTGGGAGCCTTTTCTAAATGAAATGCAAAATGTTTACAGTATATTTGGATGCCACACAGAGGAACCAGCAAGGACTACAGACATTTCATGGATGTATCTTTCTCTAAACAAAAAAGGATAAAGTAATGAAAAAACCGTAGAAGGATACACAAACAATCCAACAACTGGGAGAGAAAGAGCACGTCTCATGGTTAGTCAGAGCAATGGTCTGGCAAAGAAAATCTCTGTCACCAAAACAAGGGGAAAGTCTGCTCATTGCGAGCCTGTGGCTGGTATTTTAAAGGGTAAAGCAATAAACAGCACACAAAGTGATAGGGTCAGAGGACCATGAAGTCATATTATCATGCAGATAGTCATCTCTGTTTCCCAGAAATACCAGCCTTCATTTGACAGATATAGTTTTCCTGCTTTGTCCTTGTATAAGACACTTGTACATCTTTCCTTCTCTCATGACTGGCCAGCTGGCTGATGTAGTTGAAAATGAAGACGCATTGTCAACCTGATCACTGAGTAACTACCAGTCATACAAGGGTCATATACTTCTCTCTAAAAATAATTATTTAAAAAGCCACAAAAAATCATTAGGAAAAGCAGGTCTTAGTGCTTTATTGGTCAAGAACAGCTACAATGTCCACAAGATCTCCAAACTGCATTGCATAAGAACTCACTAAAGGTTGAAATAGATACCTAAAAGCTGCAAGCCATACTTGGGAAAGAATTTTTCATGCTTTTACACGAGGTATTTTTTTCTTTTAAAGTACACAGAGTCACATAGCATAAATGCATGTTGCAAACATAAGATGAAAAACACTAATAGTAATAATTTGCACAGTGCAAGTAGCCAATACACAGTGGATATGTTCTTTTTCTAACAATCTAACAATCTTCCCTGGCAAAAATATACAGAATTGGCTAAGTGCCTTTTCTTTGTCAGGTAAGAGTCTGGGTGTCTAGAGCCATTTTTATATCGTGCACTGTGACACCTTGCCTTTTGTTCTATTTGTGGTAGGGTGACCCTGATATTAAATGGCTACTCAACCATTAATGCTGTTTAAGAAATGCAGTGGCTCATACACATCTCATTAGGTTTAGAGCTGAGAAAGTGGCAATTTGACCAGGACAGACAAAGAGATTTTATGTCCTCTGAACCTGATAACCACCTTAAGGAGTACTTTATGGCTTACAGCTGTAGACTCAGGAAATACAGTGGCCACCTTTTCCACTAAAAGTCAGAAGGATTTAGTACCTTATGCCCTTAATATACCTCTCAAAATTGCTACAAAGTTCCAGCCTTCTGAATGTCAGCCACAAACACAAACCTACTAACTTGCTTCTGTCCATTTTATTCTAATTGTAGCTTACAGCTTGCACATGACATCAGTCCTCTGCTTCAACCCTGATAAATATGAAACATAACTTGGAGCAGACATTCCTTTCTTGTTCCACCAAAAGGCCAGTGAGGGAGAAAGAAGAGCTGCCAAAGAGCCAAAGATGACTTTCCCAACTGAACCATTGTCCAGACTGAGTATTTTGACAGTGATTTTCCTGATCGCATGCCAAGCAGCACCATGGCAACATTTAACTGAATTAAACACATAAGTGGTTTATATCAAAGGCACAAAACCCAAACAATGGATAGGACATAGGTAGGTGTATCGCAGCTTCCCTCTGCACTGTTCCCCATGGAAGAGCATGCCATGATGCAGAGAAGATAACAGCAGGTCCTCCTCAACAACTACCTCTGACACAACCCTTGACCCTCTAGTTACTAAAACTGTACTTCATATCATTTTCCAGTTCTTCTGGTAGATATCGGTCTCCCTGTCTCAACATGTCTCTGTCACTGGTGCTATGGTACCAATTGTAGCTCAGATATTAACAAGGTAGGTGCAAATTAGGAACCTATAATTTCCTGGAGTTTGTTGTTGGGTTGATACTCATATCTATTCTTGCTGACATTCATATCCATTTCATGTCCATTTTTTCCAAGTTACTGGTCTTTCACCAGTATCCAGTCCCTTGGATTTTTGTGACATTTTTAGTGGGCTTCAGCATCACCTCAATTACATGTGCAGCATTGTAGTCATTGTTCAATGAATTTCCCCTTTACTTTCACCTCACTAGATGATGAATTTTTTGTCAGAAGTAAACATGGCCCCTAAACTAAGAAATGGAGAGCCTCATTTGGTAGAGGATTAAAATTATGCCCCATTAACAACAAACCAGAACACAGCCATACAATCTGATTAACAGATTTTTATTTATTCTGTAGCCTTCACTGATTTTTTCTCCTTTGTATTCACTAATAACATGCCTCTGATTTTCTGCTAATGAATTAGACTTCAGCTGTACAGCATTAAGCTTTTTTTAAGCTTGTTACACTGGATACATTGTTTACTTGAAATAAATCCTTTACAAATGAATGAATATTAGACCTAAGCCTATATTTATGAATGAAGGCTTAATTGTGATACCAAATTTTAGTACAGAAAGACTCTTTGATGTCATTACTGAATATTTTGTGATAACTGTAAAGCAAAGATGCAATGTTATCTAACACAGAATATTACATTAGGATAGGAGAAAATATGTGTTTAATTTGATTAGTACTATTAGATAATTCTGACAATATTTTTCCTTAAGAAACACAAACTTCATTAAAATGCACATGTAATTTTTCATCTCACATAAATTTCATCTTAACGTCTTTCTAAAATAACAGCTTAAAATTAACTCATTTGTGATACAAGAAGTTCGCTGCACCCTAATGACTTATTGTCCACTGGCAAAAAAAAAATCTTTAATTAATATTTTATTCTAATTTGCCTAACCTCCAACTACAAAATATCTTTTTTTCCTTTCTACCAAGAAAGTGGGCAGTCAGACCCATCTCCTCAGTAGGTGTTAGATGCCTTACTGTATGAAAGTTTGACTTTGGCCATAAGGTGGATTGGCCTCATCTTCTGTAAGCCATATATTGCAGATGGGTTTCTCAATGGAAAAAAAAAAAAACAAAACAAAAACAACAACAACAACAAAAAAAACCCAAACTAACAAAACCCCCCAAAGAACCCCACCATGGAAATTTTCAAGATGACATTTTTGACTTACAAAAGATTTATTTTGTTTCTGCATGCAGTCATACCTATATTAGATAAGCTAGAGATAGGAAGTTGTAAAAGAAAAACTACATTAACAACTTAAAACAGGCAAAGAACATTTGTTAAATATCTCACAAATCCTTAAACTGGTTTCTGCAGCAGCCAGGAGCAGTTGTAGGACTGAATTTTATAATTCCCAAGTGAAAGTTTAGAGAGAAGAGTAATGGTGGTCTTTTGAAGCTACTTGCCCTTGCCCGAGAATGTGTCCTCCCCATCCAGGCAAGGCCACCAGGCACAACTTCCTTGGCTCATCTGTTGCATACTCTTATTAGTGTGCTTTGAATCATTGAATTTTTCACACATCACAAGCAGCAGGATCATTTCTGGTAGAATTTTCTCTGATGAGCTCAGAAAAGGCCTCTAGTCATCTCCTTTGTTGGCAGTATGAGACATTTTGCAGGTGAGCACTGGCAAGAGTGTTCATTTAGTTAGGGGAAAGACTTTTTATTCATTTTCTGGTTCTGTTACTAAGATGTGCTATCTTTATTATACAATGTCTTTTGAATTTCACCTTCATTTCAGTCCTTTCTTAAAGACCGATGTGCAGAAAAAGCACAGAGGCCTCAAGAAATTAACATCCAAAAATCACACTTCTGAATGTTTAAGGAGTGGCAATGAAATCAGTAAGACAGGCATACTTCTGAAAACCTCTCCTGAGCAACAGCTGCTCTCAGGGGACTCAAACAACAAACAATGTCCACACAAAGGTCTGGGGTGCACCTGGCAGATTTTTGGACACATCTCCCTTAAAATTTATACAATTATAATGGCTAAAGTTGCAACTCAGCATCTGTTCTTGGCAGCATGTCATTAGAAAATGAAGACAGAACATTGAGGCCATAAAACAAATCTAGTACTCAAGAATTTTAATCCACTCTACACTCGACAGCCAAAGAAACTGGACTGACATATCACTAGAAGAGATCTTTTCATCTGCTACTCTTAGTCCTCAGTGACTTCTTTGCAATAAAAAATTGATGGCATTTTTTTAACAGTCAATATAAAGAGAGTTTGTTGTACTTCATAGAAATGCCCCCCAGAGAACAAATCTTTTATCCTATTATTTACTATTTCTATATACACTGAAACAATTCAGAGTTAGAAAGATTTCTAATGTGGCGGAGGCTGGAATACAGAGGTGAAAGCCTTTCCATCACTTGGAAAGGGCTCTGAAATATCATCCAACCAGCACCTATTCGCCCAAATGCACTGCAGTCCTGATGGATGGATAGCTTAATGCTGCTATGGTACCCTGCTGATCAATTTATCACACCAGCTATTTCTCCACCATGATCCCCTCAAGGAAAAGACAGGAGCAGGGAGAATGGAGCCAGGGACATAAAAAGAAGTAAAACAAAAATAATCTCCAGCAAGCTAGTAGCAATTTCCGAGTGGCACCAGCATCTGACAGGGCCTTTTTATAATATAACGGTGGAGCCTGTAGTAAGTGGTGTGTCATCCTATAGCTCCTACAGTTAAAACTGCAGGGCAGAGGGTGTCAGTGAATGACAGCTGACAAGAAAAACCTAGAAAGTAAATTCCATTTATATGGGATTTTTGACTAAAAGAGGCAAAATTAGTTGTTTCAACTAGTAGCATGCATTTTTTGTTGTTTAAGCAATTTTCATTTTATGATTGCAGATCTCCTGGCAAAGTTAGAGACTGTTGATGTGTGGGTTTTAGTCTCTTGCTATATCATACACTTAAAACTTCCAGTATCTTTAATAAATACAAGACAATGAAGATGGTAAGCTCTATCTTCAAAGAAGAAAACTTTCCTTAACTTGCTGAAAGTACGATTAATGAAATTTGGAGTTTAAAATGCCTTAAAACTTGTTCAATGTATAAAGAAAGAACATTTAGAAAAAGCCTGGTTATCACTTTCACATCGCACTATGACAAACTTTGCAGAGTGACATATTTAAATCAGTGGTTACATGAACTGAAGCAATGAATACATTAATGGTAATGTAAATTCCAAGAGCTAAGTTTGAGTTTGGGCAGTTTAGCTCAATATGACAAATTATACTGGGAAACTTACATGAGCTATTCAGTTGCTGGTAAATGAACTGATTTTGAGTCAGTGTTAAACTTATTTGAAAGACCCAGGTGTGGAAGTACAGATTAGGCCACTCTGGAGAGGGTAAGAAAGGAAGTCTGAATAATATTCTTTCCTTTTTCAAAGTGGAAGTAGGAAACAGGTCTGATAAGAGATTTGGCTCAAAGCAGTGTATATTCAGTGAAGGAATCTGGAAGAAAGAACAGTAATATCCAGTAGAATGAGTTCAGATATCAAATGGAAAGCAATAGGTTTGGATGATAGAATGGCAGTTTCTTTTCTGTCCCTTCTTTAGCTACCAAAAAACTTCAATAAAAAAATTATGTACACTATTCCATTTTCTGAATTTTACAGAGGCAATAGGTTTAGATTTCATGTTATATTTTTCATTAAAATGTTATTGAAATAGTTATTTCTCTTCTGTTTATAGCTACTGAAACACAGGGACTTTGTCAAATGAAGTGAGTATTTGAAATACGCCTTTAATCATATTTAATACTTCTACAGGGAAATTATTCCCCTTCCACCCCAAATCAAGAAAGAAATAAAGAAAAACATTAAAAAACCCATCTGTAAAGTACTTTGATAAGACTTTTGTTATCTAATGCTGGAAGAGTATTCTAGGGAAATGTATTTGCCCAATTTTGTTGTTTCTTAGACATCTGATACAGGCCTTACTTGGAGACAGGATGTGGATTTAAATCAATCTTTCATCTAATGTGTTCAAGAGGAGGGTGGTGGATCACTGGTTATAGAGAGAACCTATACCTTGTATATCACTGGAGGTTTTCAAGACACTCAGAGAAAGCCACAGCTGAGTTTATCTTTACAATTATTCAGTTTCAAACAGGATTCTGGACTGTAGATCTGCAGAGGTACCTTCTAACCAACATTTCTGTACAGAATTCCATGAATATTGTTATTTTACATTATATTCTTGTAAAATAATTCTATATTTTAAGTAAGATGAATATAGGCATGTTACCTTTGTGGCTATATATTTTTAAATTTCTATAAACTGTTTATATTTAACAGAAAACTGAATAGAAGAAAAAGTTCCTTTGAAATATTCCTTCATGTTTACTATTTTCAAGCCAAACAAAACACACACTGCCTGATCACTCATTCACACACCCAAGCAGAGGTGAGAACAAATAGGTTTAAAAACACCTGGTTGTTTCCAAAAGTATGGTTGCTGCTAATTGCTGTGTTGAGGAGGATTGATTTGAAGCGTCATGAAACAGATTGCTATCCTGTGTGTGGTACCTAACAGCACAGATAACACAGAGTCTTTCCACTGGAAACGGTGGCAAGTAGAGAAAAAAACTTTTGGAAGATTGCAGATGAAGACTCTGCCAGCAGCAGGCAACACAGATAATAGTATGTGCACCCTGATTACATTCAGATAAAGGGAGAGTCATTGGGCTGCACTGCCTTAAAGGCCTTGAAATCAGAGTGCAAGAACAGAGAAAGATACCATAGGTGGCAACCAGATGAATTACTATTCAGCAAACTGCTTTGGATTGCAACAGAAAAGGTTCCTGCTGTGGGTGCTGTACTTCAGCACCACAGTAGAGCTCATCGACATGTGGTTGTCACTGATTTGCTGCCTGGTACTAAAAAGCGAAGAGAGAAATAATTTCTGTGGGCTTTTAGAACATGCTCTTTTCTTTCTGGTTACAAGATGCTTATAAACAACAAAATATTTATTTTCCTGCTGCATGGGAGGGAGAAAACATTAAAAAAGCCTCAATATCCTGCATCCAGATGTTCTGCTTTTTTTACTACATATCTATTTACTGAGCATGTGTATTGAATACTACACATAATGGAGTTCCTTCTAGGAAAAAGACTTTTTCTGAGAGTATTTGTTCTCATTTTCTCAGAATACTTGCTTTGTTTACTGCCTTACATTGAACATGATTTTAAAAGTTACTTGCCTAGAGGTGACAAAAGAATGGGAGGTCGGTTGTTTTATTTTTTTTCTTCCTTAGCCCCTAACACAGGAAAAATATTATTATATTTATTGTAATTATTTCTTTTATTCAAGGACTTTTATAAAGATACAAATATGATATCCACAGCCCCTTTAGACAACTCACTTAAGTAATTCAATCTTTTGCTCTTCAAGAGCAGCCTATTACAAAGAAAATTGGTGCTTTGTTTCTCTTTGACAATTTTTCTTCTCTGATATCCTAATCTTGCCAGTCAGTTAGGAGGAGCACGTTCTTCCATTTGCTTGAATAAACTACTGTAAAAAGTACTCAATGACCTACATGAACATAATGTTCAATTTACTCCCTAGTAGGACTGAATGACAAAGGAAAGGTGACTTTTAATGATTCTAAAAGCATTGAATGAGATCAATAAACCATCAAACATTTGATCCCAGGAGACCTCTTAGCAGCTCTCTTTGCTCAGTTTCCTTTCAGAGAAGATTGTATGTGAAAATGAAGTTCTCTGTCTGCTAATGGATTGTTAGGTGCTTTCCTATGCATTAAGTAAAGTATAATTAGCACCTGCATTCTTCAAGCTTTCAAGAATATTACTTGTGTCTGTCTGCTATTTTCTTGTTTTGATGAAAGCTGCAACTTCCATCCTCAAGAGCTTTTGTTATAAAAAAATACTTCATGCAGGAAAACTGAAAACTGTGCCCTAAGTAATTATTTGATTTAGCAAGAAAATAATTCTTTTTTTTTCACAGAAAAGTCTTAAGTTAATTTTGAACAAATAGATTAAAAGCTGAATACTACAGATATAGACTCTTCCAATGTGTTTCATTCAGTTCATTAGGGGTATTTATGTTTTGCATGGCAAACTGAGTCCCTTTTAAAGTCTATTTTCCCTGAAAGAGAAAAGCAGAATGTCTAGGTAGCTCCCGGTTTAATGTACCATGGGAATGGTAGCCATGTGAAAGGGTATTTTGGTTGGGAAAAAAAAGTTATATCAATCAGTTTAACAGCAACTGAAATAAACTGATTTTAACAATAAATTAAGTTCACCAGATGTTCTGATTTATATTACTGACTCCCACTAACCTGATTGACACAACAGCAAATAATTACTCTTTTAAAAGTCTACATTATGGTAGCTTTGGGTTTCTACCTTTTTTTTTTCCTGAGTTTTTGGGGCAGCCAGAATTTCAGGGGTTTGGTAGATGAACTTTTTTTCTAATGGAAGCTTCTTCCATGTAAAAATTACCACTGCTTTTAAGTATTTACTTGCATAAAATCAGCTTGTAATTGAAGAAGCTTTTTTTAAATTTAATTTCAAAGATATAATTACAGAGACTGGAACACAATTGTCCCAGTGTTCTACTAGCACATTAGAGACATAAAAAGAAAGCAATCTGAAAGAAAGTGTAACTGTTCAATTTCTCAGGCTGACTTCTGTACAGAACCCGCATCTTGTAAACTAAGTTATGTCCACCTATTTTAAAATATACATATTTATTTGTAAGACAAGGGAGAATGAAATGCATATGCATAGATAAGAAAGTTCAGTAATTGCCAAAATGAATGTAAATAGAAATCCAGCTAACATGTTTTCTCTAACAGAGGTACCTGAAATACCAAAGAATAATTACATATGTACCTAAATTTTTCAAAAGAGGATTAATGTTTATAAAACTACTCTTTTCACAATTTGATAGAACAGGGATTTTGGTGTGCTATATTAGGTTAATGGACACATTTTGACAATATAATCTTCTTTAAAGGAACTCTATTATACATTAGTTGTATGACACAGTTACAAAGCTGTGAGTTTAAAGGCCAAATGAACTTGCTCTCTGTTTGTAAGTCAAATTGACATTTAAAGCAGTTTGCTGGAGTATGGCTACCTGATTCAATGGCAGGTCTGAATTTCAAGGTATTTTCTGAATTCTATTCCTTTCTTCATTACTGCTCACAGAATAACAAACCCATCACTGGCTGTCTCTTCCTTAATTTCCTCAGCAGAAAAATAGAAATGACAAAGCAAAGCAAAGGCATCTTTTTAATTTAATCACTGTTTGAGCCTGAGGCTGGCAGTCAGGAAGTGCACACCTGTCAGTGAGAACAAGGAGACACAACTTCCCTGGGCTCTTTTAGGATTATGCATGTATACAATATGCACACAGGCACCCAGAAATATTTCTTACTAAAGGAAAGACACTAAAAATCTTGCTCAGATAAATTGAATTCTTGGTTATGTTATTAGAGAGCTGTAATTTTACATGGAAATTTATAAGCAATTTCTTGTGTAGTTTCCCACATGTTTCCTTAGAAAAATCCCATTATACTAAAATGAAGCCATATTCCCAGAAGCATTGCTGACTTTTAGGCTAAACTAATGTAGTTGGAACAAGGCTATAGAAGTCATTTTAGCAGTATTTAGAATTACAGCCAGTTACTGAAAGGTATGTTATTTTCACACTAGAGTACAAGCACTGTTCTTTACTAAGCAACTGAGGGATTTTTTTTCCAACTGTTTTCACTAACCTCCTTATCCCTCCTACATTTTCAAAACCTGAAATGGCTTTTTGCAATGATCATTTGGCAGAAGAAATTCAAGTTTAATGTTTTCCACAAAATTTTCTCCTTTTTTATTTGTTGTTTAATTTTCCATGAAAATATAATTTGAGAAATTGAAACTCGTTCCCATTTTTCTTTTAAAGTAGTCATTATTTTAAAAAATAAAAAGTAATTCCCTGATTCTTGTAAGGCGAGTTGATTGGCTTAAACTACAAATCTTCTCCTGACTTCAATATAGTTAGACAAATCCAAATTTCATTCCATATCCATTTGCAGTTATGAATTCAGTATTATTTTAACCTTTAACTCCTTTGTCTCAAGTTAAAATCATCCAAGGTAACTATTTTAATTTGTGCAGCATCTGAATTATGGAAAACCTGTAGATCATTATGAAAGGATTTACATGATTATACTCTTAAAAAATTAAAAATTTTTATTAATAAGTCTGAGTTCATATATTCCTTCCCTGTTTTATCTTCCTTTGCCCTTCAGGCAGACTCTTTGTCAAAGGAATATAACAAAAAGATGCTTAATCTGATCTATAACCTATAGGTTACAGACAGCAATTTCCTTTGGCATTGACAGCAACTTCTGAACTATTCCAAATAATGCAGCTCTAAGAAATTTAAGTACTGGAAATTATCAGGTTTTAAAATCAATGGAATCACCCTGAGAAGTTTAAATTGGCATGCTTACCTAGGCTCCTTATTAAAATAAATTAAAATCAGAAAGCTTCAGATAAACATGAAAACAGGTATACTCTGTTCATGATGGGAAATATCTGCACACATAAGACCTGGCTGAACTGAATTAACAGTAATCACATTACTTGCTTAAATTAGAGACAAATCCAGGTCTTCTATTTACTAGCTTACTTAGTTCTATGTCAATGCAATTTTCCTGTCCAAATATTGACTAAAATTAAATAAATAGAATTAGTATTGACCAAACAAATTGATCAGTGCATGTTCTGGTGAAAACCCACTTTTTTGTGTCTTGAAAAAGAAAACTACTCCCTGTCAACTCAATTTTATTGAAGACAGGAACATGTATTGGAGAAATTAAATAAGTAAATGAAGGCAACTATACTTTTGTAGAAAAACAGTCAAAGATCACTATATTATGAACCAATACTCATAATACAACTGGTTTGTTTTAAGACACTATAATGGAGTTTAGGGAGTTTGAATCACGTATATATTATATAATCTGTACCAAGTTTCCAGTACGTTTTAAATATCTTTTTAGACAGAAAAGGGACTGCATTACTGGCTGAGCACTCACCATTGCTGTATACACTTCAACCCATCTATTTTCTGGAAAATTATTTGTTGTCCTACAGAGTCAAAAAAAAAAAAAAGGGTAAAGCTCAAAGTACAAGAGCATTTCAATAGAATCTATAATCACACAGAAAAATCACACCTATCAGTTCTCAACATCATTCTGGAGAACCTTCAAAGCAGTGGTCATAACTTCTTCCTGATTTCCAGCTCACCAAAAGACTTTTAGATGTATGTATATGTGAGACATTATTTTCTCCCAGCAGGTAAGAGAAACTTGAAAAAAACAGACCAGCTAATGAGAACAAAACTAGGACTAATCCCATGTTTTTGGTTAATTACTGTGTTTTTACATTTACTCTATGTTTTATTTTTCCTATTTTTCTTTTATTTTGTCCTCATTCTTTATCTGTTTCAGAGACTGGCAAAACAAGCAGAGCTGGAAGATCAAATTCATGTGATTCCTTCTGACTCTGAATGCTCAAGCTTCAAGTTCATTTTTTCACAAAGAAAAAGCTTTCTAATCTTTCAGAAATTTAATTTATTTGTGTTGATTTTTTTTCCTTTGTTTGCTGAATACAGAAAGATTCAGTATTATTTCCTAGAAATTTTAAAAACTTGTTTTCCTGCTTATATTCCTTATGAAGGCTTAAGAAGATGAGGCCATTCTATGCCTGGGCTGTAACAAGAAAGAAAAGGTAGAAAAATACCACAAATGACTTATGAGTGCACAGGGACCACAGCTTCTCAGAGAGGAAAAGCAAAAACCAGGATGAACCTAGAAGTAAAAATTTCCCCTGTAAATTTAGTCTTTCTTTAGTTAAATTGAAACAAAATTACACTGGTTAATTATATATGGACTGGAAAAAAAAGACTGTTCATAGAATATAGCTTTGGGATCAATTTAGAGAACATGACAGGGACTGCTATAATCCAACACCTTCATACATCACGTAACTTCACATGCTGCTGAACAACCACAGTAAGTGACAGCAAACGAGCTAGATGAAAACATCCTGACAAAACATTTCTGTCGTTCTAAAAAGCTCCCAGTAAACAGCTTTATTTCAATGAAACACCCTTATGTGAAGGAAACACCCCTGGAAAAAAAAAATGCAGTCAGGAAACAATCTTTTTCTCTCAGCTTTGTCATCCAGGTACTCTCCATACTTCCAGCTGCAAGGCTTACAAGCCAGTGCTCTGACTAAGGCAAAGTGATCGTAGAAAATTTCTACACCACAAAATAGGGCAACTAACCAACTTCAATCCTTAGCCTCAGGTGTTTAACTGTGAGCTCACTTTCTGATACTGTTTTTGTCTCATCTGCTGCTTCTCTATCTCTTGCCTGAAGGGAGCCAAAACTGAATGATGCAGTTTCTATCCTCATCTCACTCTTATGTAGAAACACAGTCACAGCCCTGGTTCTCTAAGGTAGCCAACGTCTGGCTGTCCACCATATACCAATTTTAGTGACAATTATGAAAGTCAACAAGAGGTAAAATAGATTTGATTAACCCAGGACAAAAAAAAAAAAAAAAAAAAAAAAAAAAGTAAAAATCTCTCTTCAGAGTACTGAAAAGCTCTGCTGATGACATTCTAATACTAAATGGGGAGGGCGTGGGCACAGATCTCTAACCATGAGGGCAAACTGATAACAAAGGCAGGTTTTACACGGCTACTCACCTTCCTCTTTGCCCCCACAGGATGGTCTCATTCTTAAAGTTCTAGACACAGGTCGTGCCCTGAACAGTGTCCAGACTTTATGCCAACAGGAGTTCTCTCTGTAATACAATTACATCTTACTGCCAATATAGTTTAATTTATAATTTGATAAAGCATGATAGGGAAATATATTTCCTAATTAGGGTAATATTGCATCAGAAATACAGGAAAACTCTAAATAAAGACACTAAGCCTCTAGAAAAGCTAATACTTATGTAATGACTTTAAATATCTGTGTAATTAACAACATACTCATTCTTTTTAATGTTTACTATTCTGCAGTGAAATTTATTGCTTTGAGAGGATCTTTTAGTACAGGAAAGAAACAAATGCCTTCCTTTGTTTTCACCATGAGATAGAATAACACCTCACATGTATAGACAGTGTCTTTTTGCAACATTTCAGAGATGAAAGCTTCCAAAGATACATATGTATGTTCCAATTATATTTCTTACTATTTTAATTTACTTATATATTTTCCCTAACTAGGACTTTGAAACATGCTTGATCAGTCCATGTTCAGGGGAAAAAAGCAACCAGGTATTTCTGCCATTCTAGGTGCTGGAATAAATGTTTTGATGAAACAATCAAAATGTATTTAGACTGCAGGAAGGGAACAGTTCTACAATATATTAAATCATTTTACACACCTCTCAGACCTGACCTATGGCATTTCTAGTTATTCAAGGCTTATGAATCCACACTGATAAAAATCACTTCCTTCACTAAAAGTTATCATCACTTCAAGACCCCTGAACTATGTGGAAAACACACAGTCAACCAACTAAGCCAACTTAGTTCACTGGTGTCTCAAGAGAGAACTCAGCTCCAGTGCTTGTAAGGGCAGACTGTACACACAGCTGAGTGTTTTGAGGCACCAACACCACCAGAGAGTCTCTGAAACCAAGTGGCAGAAAAGTCCTCAGCATAATCCACCTTGACAGTTTCTGATAGAAAATGAAAATGCTCTACTTCTGAAGTATTTTCCCATGCTCATTGCAAAAGAAGCAAAAGGAGGTCTCAGAATAAGCAAAACAGGTAAGCATCACATTGGTGGGCACGAAACTCAATCTTCCTACCCATATAGTCATAATATTTATCAGGGAAGTGAGACCCATGTCTGTAAATGAACTTCACTCAGCCACCTGTGCCTTATAGGCCTAAGCTCACTTCAGTAGGAGTTAAATGGTAACTGGGATGCATAGTGCAGAATACAGACCTGACTTGCTGTACAGACCAAGCTAAAGTCACGAGCTATCAGGATTGCACTCAGTGCCTGGTACAACATGAAGAGGCTTTCGTTCAAGACTTCTTGAAAAGTGAAGTGGGATCTGAATTCCCAACAAATTCAGCTTGATTGAGAGGACCATGGCTTAATTTTTCATAACAAGCCGACTCAAGGCATCAGTCATTTTCAGTTAGTTGCTGTATGAATCACCAGACTGACTAAAATACAGGACATTACTCCCCCACAGCCTGTGCTAGATCACATTATTTGTGGTACAGTAAATGTGCATCACTACTGCCCACAGTGTGCCAGTGCTTTACAACATTACTTCAAAATATTGTCATCTTCACATATATGTGGTAATATCTGACAGATAAATACTAGGAAAAAGGCTGCAACTGAAAGAATAGCCAAAACTTGAATAAATTGCCTTAGACAGGTTAAGAGACCTTCATCATCAGAGCTGTAAAAGCAGATTAGACATATGTCTGTCACAAGTAGCTCTTTTTGCCTTGAGGAGGCTTCAGCAAGTCTTCTACAAGCCTTTTTTTTAGGATTCTAAAATATTGCTATACAAATCCCAAATGTATGAACATGAATACAAAAACACACAGTGTGAAAATGCCAGTCTTTCAGTCACCCGTATACAAACATATCTGAGAGAAATAAAAGGATTTTTTCTTTACTTCACAGGTGAAATAGAAAATTCTATTACACTAAATGATTATAACTAGAATACTTTTCTATTGAAAACCTGAAATCTTCTCCCCAAATTAAAATCTCCAGTAATGTTTCTGATGTAAATAATTAAATTATCCATTTAGAAATTACACGGGATGTGACACAATCATAATACCATCCAGTCAGGAACCAGATATGGTGGAACATGACTGATACCAATTTTGAATGAAGCACAGATATGAGTTGGCAAGTTTTTGAATTCTCATATAAAAGCTGATATTTTTTTCAGAATAAATTTTCTGTAAGAATATCCTGCTACATTGTACACAGAACTCATCAGCCAGTTTAAATTCAGGGAAAAAAACTAAACATTAAATATATGATTCCAAAGTCATTAAATTCTCCACACTGATTCAGTGGTTAAAGACTGCACAGTTAGAAATATTGCCACTGTTCTCCACATCTGCTGATCCAGCTTCAGGTAATAGATAGAGATAATCCTTCACATTTTCTAGCCTAAACACAATGATGAGGTTTATTAGTTATTTCTTAGACTACAGCCTTAATCATCTGTCTTTTGGTGTTCATGGGTTTTTTTCACTTTTTTGGGTTTTTTTTGAAAAAAAATAAAAAATAATTGTGTTTTCACTCCTCAGCTTACTTTCATTTAAAACAGGAAAGAAAAATAATTGCTTTTATTCCAAGATGCAATCCAGAAGCAGACTAGGATAATAAGTCTCTAGTCAGGCTTCCTTTGGTTATAATTGTCTATTCTCAATTATCTCATTTCCTTACCATAGAATCTGAAAAATCCTTAAACAAGCTGATTGTTAATTCAATCTGCCCCAAGTCACAAAGCAAGGAGGAATGAAGAGTATCCCCATCTGAGTAAAGGCTTAGATGTAAATGAATGATTATTCCCATCTCATTTACATGCTTGTGTACATTTACATTTACATTTTTGTGTTTTGCAAAACACACAAAAAAAAATTTCCAACATCAGCACAAAATCAAAATGAAAATTGGCTTAAAAAAGTATGACTTGATCCCCCAAAATGCAGCATTAATTCATACAATATACTGCACTTCACTAAGAGCAAAATTATCTTTGCAAACATTGACCTAAGTCAAAACAAAAAGACATTTAGAAATTAGGTGGGAAATAACTGGTAAGAACACAGAACCTTATTTTTAAAATTTTCACTGACACCTATAAGGGAGCTTATGAAGATGATCATCCAGTTGGAGATAAGGTAATGAATACAGGTGCTGAGCACTACTTCACTACTTCAGTTATATGGGATAAGAGCTCTCCCAGTAATAGATGTTTCATGCCCAAGAAAAATATGAAACTGTCTGAACCCTGAAATTTGTGCTCTGAAAGTGAGAAGCTTCCAGCTACATTTTCAACCTAAATAATGACTTTTCTTGTACTTATGGATCAAATCAAGGCTGTGGAGAATAAAGTCTGCTTGTGAAATTCTACTGACGTTTAAATAAGACTTCATGTTGCAGATTACATCTACATAAAATATCAAAGCTGTGAGGTCACAAGAAAAATAGCAAAGGAAATAATGACAAGTGGAATTAAAAAGGCCCAGACAGTTTTTTGAATGAATATGTGGAAACATAAAAGGTCCTACTTATATAACCTTAAAGAATAAGTTGCATAGTTACTACTTCTGCAAAGCTTTTTGCAGTAGAGGGTCCAGAGAGGATCTCATTTTTTGGGATTCATTAGCAGGACTAGAGGTTTAACAGTGAAAAACATCAGTCTTCTAGGTCCTTTCTGGTGAAAAGATTAAGACCTATTTGTCTTTGCCAAGAAATATATATTTAAATACATCTCTGCTTGTCTCAGTTGACTGTCACTATGCACAGCTGCAATTTGTATTTCCCTGACATCCTATTTCATTATTGTTATTGCTGCTCAATACAGTGCATTTTTCTCTTTTACTCTCATCAAATAACTTTGTTATCATTTTAAAATATAATTTATTTTCCTTGTTTACAGTTTTTCTCACCAGCAGATTCCCTTTTGCATTATTATTGATATCTAAAGTATTAGCTGATAATTTCTATACTCTTTAAAAATCTTCATGAAAGTTATCTCTGTTATAAGATAAGGATACCAATAAAAGCCAGAGACACAGATGATTTTTTATGCTTGACACAGTACAGGGACATTCTTTAGGGATGGGCAAATCAAGTACAAATTTTAGTGCTACTCAGCCAACTGAACACTGCTTGAATGAGGGCATGCAGGCCCTGCTGCAGACTATCCATCTGAGATACATATGCAATGTCAGATTTGTGAGCAAGGAGAGAAGAGCCTGGGCTTAACAATTAAATATTTATTAATATTAATCAAAGTTTTAATTTGATGAGTTTCCCAAGTTTTAGACTTTGCAAAACTGTATTCTATAGGACATCCCACCCAACACATATCATAAAATAAGTCCATGTACATTGCATCTAACAAACCTCATAAACAAGCTGGGGCTTTTGCAGAGAACAGCAACATTTCTTGCAGGAAAAATAAAAATAAGAATTAAGACTAAAAGACAACATCTCTATTGAATGTTTATTAGAAGGCAGATTTGCCTGTCTTTGCCAGGCTTTCTGGTACCTTTCTGTAAAATGGCATCTAGTTATCAGACTCTCTAAATACCACTGAGAACCAAGACATGAAATATTCTGAGTATTAAAGACAATTCCAGGGTCTACCAGAAAAAAAAGAAGAGATGGTCCTGTGGATGTTCCAAAGTACAGGAGTTTTCAATCCCACACCCTCACCCTCAAATGTATAATTTTGTTTGACTACAGACTTCTCAGAATGGTCCTTATCCACTAAAAAGGGTAGGCATCTGTGAGCTTACAAAGTATTTGCAAGGCAGTAAAGAGCTAGTTGAATCTCTGCCCTAATGCAGCTTTAAATTACATACCAGTATACAAGAGTATTAATCAGAATCAGGCACTGAATTCTTGACTAGAATTCCTCACTTAGACAAAACTGAGAAAACACTCAGCAGCTGAAACTTAAGTGCAGAGATTGCCCTTTCTATAAATAAAGGAGATGTGAAGCTCTTTAGTCTGACTGAAAGCTGAAATATTTTTGTTTCTATGTTTTATTGCTTTTATCACCATAAAACATAAAGCCAAGAGAAAAAGGATGATTAAGCACTCACTAGTGGAGATCCATGGATGCAAAGAATTTCTCACTTGGGCTCTCAGCTGTCAAGACTTTCGTTAGGCAAAGGTGGTTTGCAGCAGCATACACCAGTCAACAGTTACAGAACTTACTTTAAAAAAGTTTATCTGCATCCATCTGGAGAAAATAACTCCTAGTGACAGAAATGCACATAGCCACAGTCAACAAAGATGATGGCAGTGAACAAGTCAGAAACCAAAATGATAGCCATAAAACTGTTTGTTTACATTTGCAGAAATATATGTTTTCTATAACAGCCTGAAGTTTGGAAGGCTGCGATGTCATATACCATCAGAGACAAGTGTATACCCCTCTCTCCCAGGATTTCTCAAGGCACAAACTGCATCAGAGTTAGAATAAAGAAGCAAAGAAATACAGCAAAAGGTAAAATGAAGGAGAAAAAGCCCAAGTATAGTTAAATCAGGCCTTCAGAGTATCAGATCAAGGGAGAGGGTGTTTCTTAGGGAACAGAGCAATGAACTCAAGAAAAATGAATCATAATACTGGTTCCCATATTGATTTCGTAGCTTTGCTCAAATTACTGAATTTCCCCATTCTTCATTTAGCACAGCATGCTGCTTTTGATTGAGATAATTTTGTTCATAATATGGTGCTGTGTTTTGGATTTGGGCTGGAACCTGTGTTGATAATACAGAGGTGTTTCAGTTATTGCTGAGCAGCACTTGCACAGAGTCTAGGCCGTTTCTGCTCCTCACACCACCCCACCAGCAGAGAGGCTTGGGGAGGTATAAAAACTTGAGATGAGCTGACCCCAGCTGACCACAGGGATATTCCATACAGTGTCATGCTCAGCATACAAAGCTGGGGGAGGAGAAGGAAACACGGACATTCAGTATGATGGTGTTTTTCCTCCCAAGTCACTGTTCTGTGATGGAGCCTGACTATCCTGGTGATGGCTGAACCCCTGCCTGCCCATGGGAAGTGGTTTGCTTTGCTTGCATGTACAGCTGTTGCTTCACCCATTAAACTGCCTTTATCTCAACCCAGGAGTTTTTTCCATTTTACTCTTCTGATTCTCTCCCCCATCCCACTGGGGGCAGCGAGCAAATGGCTGTGTAGAGCTCAGCTAATGACTGAGGTTAAGCCACAACACACAGACACACCCACACGCAAGAAATATCACGTTCAGTTCATTGTTTAGTTGGTCTGAAATTCTCAGAAAAAGCCTACTGAAAATGACTGTGTTAAATGTCAACAGCTTGCACAGCTGAGGCAACCTGGAACTTCTCTGACAAAGAAGGGCGGTTGTAGAGCTTTGCCAGCCGCTGAAGAAGACTGAATGCTGTAGAGAAAAAAAATCTGCTTCTGTAGAAAAGTAGAAACAGAGAATATTGACCAGATGGTAAGAAAGCCTTAATGTGGTAAAGGAGAAACTGCAGTTCTGTTCTGGGTTACAGCGGAATGAACCTTTAGTAACATGCTATTTCCAGATCACCTCAGTTTCTGCATCTTTGAGATTTGGAGTCTACCTTTATCAGGGAAGAAGAGAAGGCTTGGGAACGAGTACAAGTCTTGAGAGTCATACTCCCTCTGAGCAAATGTTTTTCTGCATAATGCTTCACTGTGATTTCTTTTATGTAAGAAGAAAATGTATAGCATTGTTGTGGATAAAAATTTTCAGACATATGTACTACTTCTACATATGAATTATGTTTGGACTTTATTAAAATAAAGTCCAATTTTTTTTACAACATGATCCTGCAAAGTTCCTTTGTGGTCTAACTCCAGAGTGATTATTCTGGAGGTAACCAATGTACTTTTTAATACATTGTTTCTTCACAGATGAGACCACTATTCACATTAACAACTTCACTATTTCCTAGACACTAATTTGAACTTTGATATATTACCATTTTCATTTACTTTCTTTTCCCACTATTTGGACTTCTAACAGAGTCTGCACAAGTGTTCCCATCAAAGCCAGTTTGGAATTAATCTTTCAAGTAGGAGCTCATGTCACAGTATCAGATATTCTAGTCAGTAACATAGTACATCTGCTAAATTTCCATCATCCCATAAGATTGTACTTGTGCTTTAAAAAAAGCACTGACATTTTTGCCTGTCAATATTTTCTCATTGCTCGTGACATAGTTGTTCTCAAAACTTACAGTGAATCCTTTCTCTATATACACCATAATTATGCAGGAATGAAATTTAGATTTAACACATATAATTGCCATAATCATGTACATGGACTTCTTTTTTAACTTGGAACAAATCCTTTCCCCACTTTTTCCCTTGCCCCAGCAAATACCCACAGATCACAGTAAATAAACTGAACGTCCAGTATCTGCATCATCAGACCTTCCTTCCTTTGCAAAGCTGTGCAGCACCTCACTGGCGTTCACTCTGAAGCTATTTGGAAAGTAGCCTAATCTATGTTACCAATGGGTGTGCTGTCTTCCATTCTTTATGAAAGACATTCTAAAGGTGAAGTCAATTAAGGCTACCAAGTTTATATGAAGCAAAATTACTTAGTGAATCATCCTTTTTCATTTGCATATAGTGCTTATTCTATCTTTAAATTTTACCAAATAGGCAATAAGGATGGCATTTACCTCACAAAAAATTAGATATTGCTGGTATATAGTTCTATCTGATCTCATCACCTTTGGTTCCCTCTCTAGCCAGCCAAGAGATTGATCTGTTTGAGAATGATTAATCTGATCTACAGGGTATGTCTAATTTTGGCAGTAAAATTCTATGCAGAGACAGAACCAAAAAACAGTACTGTGTGCATAACTAAAGAGTGAGCCTCCAAATGACTTTCTGTCAGTTAAAACAGGATCTTGTAGAAAACAGTATTGAAATAGTTGCCTTTGATTGTTCCCATTTTGATTATTTGATATAAAGTGAAAAGAGTGTTATAATGTCAGAGTGCTTTCCAGAGCCAAAGTACATATGATGATAAACTATTATATTTATAGAAGCATTAATTTATTAAGTTTTATGATGATGGATGTCTTTCATTAGTAATACTACTGCTATTATTAATAATGATTACCATCTATGATGATTCTTACATAGAAGGGAAATGCTGGTGATATGTAATGAAAAAGAGTGCAAAAGATCTTTACGGACCATTAATGTTTTTCATTTGGTTTTGCAGTTTGGTAAAACATGTTCAGAAAGGAATCACACAGTCATGGGGTGAAGAAATTGCCCAGCACATCTGTGGTGCAGTTCTGCCCTTCTGGTACAAAACACCAAACTGTTGCACTACCTGAAAAAAGCACAGCCCTAGGAAGGAAACCTCAATGTTTTTTTCCAATAATGATTCCTTTGTGAAAGAAATAAATTGATTTTGTAACACAATATGTTCCTCCAAAACTGGAATTCTGATGTTTAATAATGCCACCACTTCCTATATCTGATGGTAACCATCAAAGATATTTATAAGAGAGTAAAAATCATCTGCACCATGTCAGCTGTTTACTTTCAGCAGTTGCCATCCTCAGCTATTTTCCCTCTATTGTTATCTTTGTTTCACATGCTGTGGACTCATCTTTGTCTGAAGCATTCTCATTTCACAAGGATCTTTCTGAGTTTTCAGACCTCCTCAGATCAGGAGGGGAAAATCACCTGCCTGTGTAAAATTCCAAATTCCCAGCAAGCAAGTAAAAAATCCTTAGAGAGTGTTTTTAAATTAAATTCTTGATAAAGTTCCCTGACGGTGAACCTAATATTCAAATTTTTTTCAAATTGAATGCAAGTGTTTTCTTGATCATTCACTTTCCCTTTCCACAGGGTAGTACCAATCTGACAGGGAAAATCATGATCTGTGTTTATATAGTCTAATAGGAGCTGTCAAAACAGCCACCAGTCAATCAGTCATCTGTCTCTCATTTTTCAAAGCATTTTATATCTTTTTTGTGGACTTGTACAGGTTCCAGACAGATATGGCACAAGATACAGTTGATTTAGAATGTCATGTATTAGCAATGAAAATCTTCAAGGAACTCTTTTGTCTCATTATGAAACAGAAGGAAAAGTGCATAGCAGGGGGAATACCAGACATGAATAGACATGATTTTTTTTTCCTGAGTCCTTAACATGTCATGAAACATAAGTCATCTTGATCTTTACTTAATGTAACACTGAATGGCTCATACAGCTCACTTGCCTAGAGGTGCTAAAGAGCTTTAAAGTGTAGTATTGCTCTGTTATATTGCTGACCTCTCTGTTCCCCTGGGAATTGATTTAACTTTCTCTTCCATTCTGTCAGAGACAGCTCTCATTGCCTAGAAGAGTGCTGCCTTTCTGTCCTGCATTTCCAAGACAGACACCTACTTGTGTGTGGTTTGCAGCAAGAAGCAGCATTTGTCATTCTTTGCATGTGCTGCACATGTAGTCTGAGAACAGGCTGTATGTCCAGGGGACTGGGAATATGCTCGTTAAAGGGGCAGCAGTCATGCTTTTTTGTTCTACCTGTATTCCACATTTTCACATGGATGTATAATTTAGGACTACTTTTAAGTCTAAGATCAAAGGCTCCTTCTCCAGCTTAGTTTGCAGAGAAAATGCCTACACTGAACAAGGATCTCTCAAGGTAAATTATTTATAATCATATATCATTTAATCTGAAAGGATTTAGAACAGTTTCCACATCACTTACACATGTTGTTAACTTCTTGACCCTCTGCCACTGAGGAAGGTACTATGTTGTTCTTCCAGGAAGGAAGCAATTGGATCTTTCTAGACCATGGTAAATTAAATGAGACTGAGTTCTAAGAGGCTGATTTCTTTGAGGCTGAAAACAGATATTGACAACTACTGGTCAATCTCATTAGCACCAGTTCTAAACTTTCTGAACATAATGGAGATATTTTGACTTCTGTAAATTGAATTGTAATTTACTTTAGTTTACATAAAAATTGACAACTTCTTAATTTTGGAAAGACCTCCTAGAAACAATGAAGGAAAAGCATATATCAGAGGTGTGAATTTGGTTTAAACTCATTCTGCTTTTAAACTTCTGAGAATGAAATACTATCAAGATTACTGTAAGACACAGTTTGATAATTCAAAACACAGAGTTTTATGCATATCCAGACATAAAATCTCAAGATTCATGGTCATCATACTACAGACTACACAATCTGAGATCACATCTCCCAAGACACTTAGATATAAGATAATGGCATGATTATCAAAACTCCCATTCTTGTTAAAGCCCAAACTCTTGCTTGCTTGCAGTGTTCAGGATTCTTCTCAAGAAAAAGCCCTTTAGAAAGACCTATAGCACAGATTAATAGAAGCTCAGCCAATATATCCAAACTCAAGAAATTAGCATTACCCACCTAAATCAGTCAATCTGGAACTTGCATTCTGTCTTCATAAACTCTGAGGGATGAGGCATCTGCCAGGTGCAGCCTGACCCAGACTGCTTTTTGGAACCACTTGTTTCAATTGCCTGCAAGAAGCACCTATGAAGACTAACTTGTGTGCTATAGACTCCTAAGTTATAGAGGAAAATTCTATGGCACAAAAATTATCTGAGTTGGTCAAAATTTTACACAAAAAAAAGAGGGCTTGGCTCAACTTGTTTCTGTCTACTAGCCTGTACTCTTCTGCTCTTTCTGCTCAGCCAGATTGATATTTTACTTAATAGGAAACATGACAAACTTAACCTCCAGTTTTGGTATAAAGCTATACTGCCAAATTATAAAGAACCAAAGATCACTGGTTCCTATAATTAGCTTTTACATTTAGCTTTTGCTTTTTACTGGGGGTTTGAATTAAGAAGTTTAGGGGACTGAATTCTCCTCTCAGTTATATCCATGCAATTGCACTGAGCATTTTGGAACTGAAGAGAAAGAAGAATCTGATGATATCTGACAGTGAGCTTATCCAAAAGCTGATTATTTTTACAAAAGTATTTGGTATTGTTCCAGATTCAGAAGGCAGATTGCATACAAAAAGTGATAGGATCATTTCAGATAATATTAGGAATGTTGTTTTTGTTTCTATTTTGCTAAAACACTATGACAGAGGTGAAACTATAAAAGCATATGGAGAGCACAACAGAGGGAATAGTGGGATTTTTTTGCACAGCCCAATCTCCCCTACAGTACCCTTACTTCCTCAGTTTACAGAGGAGCAGTGTCTTTAGAGCTTGTTGCAAAGTAAGGATGAAATGTGACACACATTTCATATAATCTGATATAAAATAGATTCATGTTATAGAGAAGCCATTGTAAAATTTGGTCTTTGGAATTAACTCTAGATATTCTTTAAGAAAACAATGTTCCAGGCTGGTTTCAACAGGAGCTATTATGTAGAGAGGGTCACTAGGGGATTTCAATTAAAGAAAGGTATAATAAGATTGCAAGAAGTCAAAAAATATGTCTCATTGAGTTTCAGTGAAAGTGAGTTTGCTTAATCTAAGGAAATCAGCATCTAAAGTGAAACATTCCTTCAAAGCCATTATCTTCTGTCTAGAAACATTGAAAGAAATGCCATTTCTATGCAAGGAGTTGCAATTAAATTATCATACCTCATCTGGAGTTATGCAATAGGAGTTAGGGAAAAGTCAAGGAATAAACCACATATGACGCATTTTCTCACATTTTCATGAGAAAGAGCAGAAAGAGTATGGGCTAGTAGACAGAAACAAGTTAAGCCAAGCCCTCTTTTTCTGTGTAAAATTTGACCAACCCAGATAATCTTTGTGCCATAGAATTTTCCTCTATAACATAGGAGCCTATAGCGTACAAGTTAATCCTCATAGTATGAAGCTATCATAATGGCATTTATTTGTTTGTGAACATTGGGGAATCAGTCAGGAAATCAAATTAAACATTAAATCATGAGCACCTTTCTCCAATACTAAAAGGAAAAAGTATTAATAAAGTATTGCTCCATAGGATATCTAAGGAAACTGTCTCCTTACATTTGTTTCCAGTGGTGGAAATGCTTGATCCTGACTAAATGTGGAAGCACAAACAAGATGGTCTCTCAATGTGTCTCTCCAGGTCTGCGTTTCTGTGATTCCAAATTCACACAGAATTCAGCCCTTAGCATAACACACAAGGGAGACGTAGCTTTCAGATAGCCCTAACCAGACTCTGATCTAGTTGGTCCAATCTTTGCACAGGAAAGCTTCTATAAATAGAGGTCTGCTTTTCATGTTTCAAATAATTTTATTTACGCTTGCCATTTTATCTCCTCTAAGGGGCAGTTAGAAAAATTGTCATAGGTAATAGCTTTTACCACTTTGAATTTCTAACTATTTAACCCCCAAAATAGGCAAAAGGTACATGGCACATCCTTACAATAACCTTACAAACAAATGTTCAGTAACAGATAATAAGAAAGTAATGACATGAGATTGAACAAAGAAGAAAGGAAAGGTGAAATATTATTAGGATTATGTACGACTATTTACTAAAGCTCTTAAAAAGGCTGATGGTGTTTTCAGGGGAGGAGTCAAATGCATATATTTCTGCATTCTATTTGCTGCAAATAAGCAGCTGGCATTTTGCTGAATTTTAGTAATTCTTTTAATTTATATGCTGCAGCTAAAATTATGTTTAAAACATATTTGGTGTCTTTGTGTTTGTGGGTTTTTTCTTATTCTCTTAGTCCTTCAATATTCTAAATTATGCAATTTTTTTTACAGTTGAGGTTCCACTTTATATTTTATTCATACTTAATGCATATCCATAAATACATGTACGTGTACACACAGACAGAGAAAATCCTTTTACCAAGACATTAATGACTTCTGCTTGTGAAAGATAATTTTGCTAAAGCCTTGGTACCTTCTCAAATATTAACATGTGGACCCTAATAGGTAAATGTAAAACTTGTTATTATATAAAATGTCTATTACCATCAATGTACAAAACTGTTTTAGAGAAACAAAACTGGCTAGCATGATAAGGTGTAGGGTTAGCTGCAATACAATTCCATTCAGTCTTACTGCATTTCTTCCACATTGATGCCATCCCATTAATTTACCCTGTATGTGCACCCCTTGTGGAAGGAATGATGGCAGCATATATGATCTTGAGAAGAGAAATGTGCTCTTTGGATGACAAACCATAAAAATTAAAAACACCTGGCTTTATTGCCAGAACTGCAAGAAGGATTTGTTGTACTACACTCCCCCACCCCAACAGCTAATGAGAGAGTTTAAAAGGCAGAAAATCTCTCTTGTTAACTGCAATGTTTTTAATAGGAAGAGCATCAAAATAAGGATCCTTTTTCCTCCTTCTATTCTAATTATGAAAAGTTGAAGAAATCATCTGAAAAAGCAAAAGTCACAGCAGAAATTAGAGAATCAACTCAGAGCCATAAAAATGCAATAACATACTTCTGTCTAGGGCAGCCATGTTTTGCTCCTGTGAAATAGAGCCGCAGCTTCCAAAGCTGATGACATCACAAAAAACCTATTTCCCCCCCATATTCATGGGTAGGTTAGCTACCCTGAGTTCTGACAAGCATGTTAATCATGCTTGCATTTCTAGTTCTGGAATTATTCTCATTTATATCAATTTTAAACACTCAGTGCAGATAAAACTTTGAAGGTCCAGTTTTATACCTGGATATCTCCTAGCTGAATTGGTGTACAGAGTAAAGTTAATGTAAATCAAATTTATTCTGTACTAAGAGGGACAGTACTACAATTGACCTCAAGACAGATTCTGACAACAGTCTCATTGATACAAGTGGTAAAAGAGGACTAAAAGTGGTCTGATAGTGGCTAACTCAGTGCTAGTTCTGGGAAGATTGGAATACTCCTAGAAAAAATTTTAGGCTGAATCAGGATGAAGAAAAAGCCACACATTTTCTGCCAAAATATAAATAAAATATTTTTTAATTACATTTCCAAGTGGCCTTAGAATTTTCTTACACAAATAAAAAATATGTTATGTTTAGAACATTTTGATTTTGTTAATTTAAATATAATTATATGCTGGAAAATTTACAACTCACTATTTGAGGGCTGTTTTTTGGTTTTTTTTAATTGTAAGTTTTCATTTGTTTTGAAATAGAAAAGCTCTACATCTTTCAGAAATTAAAAGATTGGGTTTTAGATAACCCTAGCTAATGAATTTGAGAATCATCTTTCAGTTAATCTACACCAAACTGTACTTTGGTTAGTTACCTATTTAACTGAAAACTTCACCAGCTGTACCTTGCATCTGGCATATCAGCACATCAAAGGTAAAAACCAAAAAGACACTTTTCACAACACAGTAGGCCCAATATAAATCTTTATGAAAGTATGTAGCTGTGAAAAACATATTCAGAGTGAGATCTTGCTGAAACACATACTTGAGAAATTATGGAAAGTATCCTTATGACTAAGGATACCTCCAATAAGTAAGGATACTCCTCTTCAGTAACCAGACATAATGTTAAATCTAACACTCAGAAGAACTTCTCCTCAGCAAATTCAAATGCAGATGCTGACACTGTGTTTGTTTCACACTGAGGGAAATCTTGTTTCTTTTTCCTGGGAGAAGGAGGTGCCAATCCAAATAAGTATTAAAATTATAAGTGCATGTCCTACTTTTCTTTATTAGAAGTAAATACATTTAGCATCAAGCTACTGTTACAGTAATATGAGCAAAAAGGCTTTGGGATTTCACAGTTAAATGGAAAAAAACACAACCTATCTCAGTCTGCAAACACTGCAGGGATCATAAAAGTTCGACAATAAAGAGAAGTCATATACAAAGACCTAAAACAATCTAGACTTTGCAATTTCAGCTCTTCTGGAATCAGACTGGGTCTTGTGTGACTTCATTAGATGTTAGCTACTGAACTATGAAAAATGCTACAGTAGCTTTGTTCAAATAGATTTAGCTCCACATTTGAAATCAATCAGATTGAGGAACAAATTCCTAAAATATTCATTTTCATTGTGGAGAGAAAGTCCAACTTCAAGATAACCCAGGCTTGAAAAGCAAAAAACTCCTCACTCACTAGAGTACTAAGATTAAGCTCTTCAGAGACAGACTTATTTAGCTTACACACACTGCCAAGGTGGTAAGTCTCAAATGCTTCAGAAACCCAAAACAATGTCTCTGCATGATATTGTATAATTCAAGATATTTCAGCTTATTCAGAGCTACATCAAGGATCTATGTTCTGCTTTGCTGGCAGGATTTGCATCGTACAATGAATCTCAGGAGCTGGTTGACAGAACAATAACTGTGCTGTGAAAATCTGATCTGAGTCAAAAACTAAGATGTTTGTTTAGCTCATGGAGTCTCAGGGATGCTTGCCCATGTCCCCAGATATTTTCCTCTATGAGTTGTAAGGCTGCCTGTGTTTTCAGATTCCTGTGACCTATAGGTGGCCTTAGCCACTGCTGGCTCCTGAAGGAATTTATATATAAAGGTTGTGTGCTTGAGAGGTGAGAGATTTCAACTCTTAGGAAACCTAGACCAACTCTACATGAGCTGTATAGCTCTACAGATAGATAAGTCTCCATAGCCCCTGGGATGCCAAGATTTCCAAATTATTGATTTTAACAGATCCTGAGCTTTCTGCAAAATTATGAGTCTAGGCAGGACAGAGAAGAGCCTCCACAACTTATTTAGAAAAAACTTTGCTCCTGCACACCAGTTTTCAAATTTGTCCCTGATTTAGGTATATTATGGGGGTTTATTTTGTGTTTTGTTTTGTGAGAGTTTTACCACAAGTTTGGTATTTTCATTTAAAGCCATTCTCTTATTTTCTGCATCATTTTCTCTTTCATGTCACAAGCTCAGATTCGTTTTGAACCAAAATGTCCTTCTGGGATTAATAAGAGATATTATATCAGTACTTTTCTTACAGACTTGTGCTTCCCTACAGTGAGGGCAAAAGAGGCATAACGTGTTCAAGGCAATTGTTTCCCTCTCAGTGCTGTGTTCTATTCATGGTAGAAGTGCAAAGAACAATTACAAGTCAGACCACATTCTTCCCTAAGTATAGAACCCTTGCATAGCTTTCAGCACATTTTAATTTACCAGCCTCATGAAGGAACACAAAGCATGTAAATGGACCAACTTTTATAAGTATTGGTCCATACTGGGATTGTATAAATTCTGCATCTATGCAAGTATCTACTTACTTGTAAATATAAGGAAACTTCATAGTCATTCTCAAACCTTCTAATAATGTTCTAATCATAGCTATAAAACAGAGAAAAATAAAAGGGAAAGGATCTACAGAGGAATTCAGAAGTGATCCAACCACTTTAAGAGACAAGGTTATTGAAATGCTTCAAAAGATTGCACATTGGTTTTACTTTATTTTATTGCAGAAGGGCTGTTTAGGTCAAATGGATATAAATATTTACTGCCCTAAGATCTGTGGACTTGGATGGGTGACCTTAACATTTACTTCTGAAGATGTGAGTTTCCCATGTCTCTCTGATAGGGTGCTTTATATAATTCTGAGGTGGCATTAATTATCTAGCTTGGTATTAACTAATTTAGATAAAAGTGGAAGACACCTCAAAACTGATAGAAGCAAAAAGATTTCCTTAAAATACTAATCCCAGATCAAGAAGAAAGCCTGGCTCAGCAAAGCTGATGTGACTGTCAGCTTGCTTATCTTCAACCTTCTAAGAAAGAAATCTGAAAAGAGGCAGCAAAAAACATTTCATTTTTCAAAAAGGTGCACACAACATCATTAGTTTGTTTTTTAAGAAGACTGATATATGGCCATGTGTACAAAGAATAAAATTCTCTTGCAATTTTGACTTATAATAACAATAGGTGGTTTTTTTTTTAATTTACTAATGTAAACAAAACATAAACATTCACATTAAAATAGGAGCCACTGAATCCTATGTCAGAAATAATTTTTATCAGGAAATTTCCCCAGGGTTATACCTAATGTATCCCTTTTATAAGTGTCACTGTTTAAGAGCGTAATTTAAATTTCTATATTCAATGGTTTTATCTCTGCAGCTCTATGGAAATGTTGCTATAACACTTGAAACCATGACAACTGATTCCAGTTTCTGATTTCATTACAATGTTACATCTTACCCAGGCTCAGGAACCTTTCATTCAAGATGGACTTAATAATTTCACAACAGAATCTTTCAAAAGTATGTGGTTTGATACAACAATACTGCTTCATTTGATCTCTCAATTTAAAGAAGTCACCATTACATTGTTACTGCCACGCTTTTCCAATTGTTGCCCAGTGTTGCCACTATTTTTTTGACAAAAACCCAAGCAGAAAAATGTTCAGATACTAAATACTCTCATGAAATAAACTGTGTCCTTAATACATACCTGTATCTAAACATGGGACAAGTTTGTCCCATAAGTATATCCTTTCTAGGGGTTACACTTTACTAACTGAGTGGCTTTTTTGATGTGTTTCCAAGTTTCACTAAGTCAACAGCCTGTGCACCTGGTAGTCTGATGTTCCTGTCATTCTTTAGTGTGGATCTGTTTCATTTTATTTGTTGCTAAGTCTTCATAAAATGTCAATACTGGCACATGCTGGGACAGTGCACTAAACATCAAGCTCTTACCTTGACCAGTATAAGTCTTCATTTTCATTGTACTTCTAAGAATGGAATGCTTTAAAAATTCACACCTTAACACTGCTAGTCCTGATAATTTAAGAGTTCTGTACAGTTAAGAATACATGCAAAACACAGGCAGGATTGGGTTAAGCAATTCTCCTCTGATTCTGTTGTTATTTGTGATTACGGTCTTTGGCTTCTGAATTCCATCCTTTTGGTCTGATCACGAAGAAGCCTGAAAAAGTAATCTGGAATAGGTGACTTCCACCAGTCCCAAGTCTGAGGCATGGGCAGAACCTCTCTCAGAAGAGACAGCAACCAGAAAAACAGAAAACTTTAGAATTACTCTGAATGCATTCTGATAATCTGTTCTCTCCTGAGGTCCTCTGTGACTGATGGTTGCTAGATGCAAAATTTGAGAATAGGTGACCATTGACCTTGATCAGTCATGATCAATGCAGCACTTTGATTTTGACTGCAAAGGAGATGCAGACACCAAGAAGTTTCCAATGTTTGACTATCTAAACTGCAGTTTTCCAGTCAGAATCACAAAGTGTTATAATTAACATTTAGTTTCAAAAAGGAATGTTTTGAAAATATTGAAGGTTGCAACAGTGATGAGCAAATAAATATTTACATTCTGATATGTAATTTGATAAAAGAACAAAAGCATTTAGTCAAAACAGAACCATTCTTTTTATCACAGCACAGAATTAAAAAAATAACTTTGTTGTTAAATGAATGATATATTTTACCACATCTCATCTCTATATTTCCTCCTTTCCTATGTTTTCTTTCATGTTTAATCTTACTCTAACTTCTACTATTCATAGCACTGGAGATTGCTAATTGTCTTTTTCAAATCTCCTTCCAACTCACTTTCAAGTACCAGCAGTTTTGCAGCTCTCATTCGCTTATCAGAGGAAAGCAGGTGAGCCTGTAGTGCTTGGGAGTTAGAGAGTTTATACTTCTGCCAGATACTGGTTCAGAGAACTTGGGAAGTCAATTAAGATCAATTCACTAAAAATAGTTCATTAATTTTCTCACCAATTTGAGACATGCCATATTTCATTTTACTATTTTAACAGTGCAAATGCACCAGTATCTCTGATTGAAATCACTGGGAAATGCACGCATTCAGTAACTCCACCAGTTTTTTTAGTACTTTACCATTGTTTTATTCTTGTTGAGATAATGAGCAGCTTTCACCTGTGAATTGATGTAGGGTCTAAGCACAAGCCAGAAACCAACATATGTCACTGTCAAACTGTGCAATCCAACACAGCCTAGTGCAGAGCTGCATTTGCATGTATACCTGAGTCTCAAGTCATGAAAGAACAGACAAGTGCCAGCTTCAGAAAGATACCAGTAAGTTACCTCAGCAAATAAAAAGTGGGAGGACCTTGATTACATATGAAATATATGTATTTTACTATCATAGACTCGGTTCATGTACCTGCGTCTTGTGAAAAGATAGGGGAAGAAGTTTCTTGTCCGTGTTTCACTTACTCTTGCTGAGGATTGAGCCAGACGTCTCATCCTTTGCCACTGTAAGGCAGTGCAGAAGCTTTCCTCCAGGTCTCTACCTCCTGATGTCCTAAAGAGGCAAATATTTTCATGAAATTGATCCAGAGAAACAAAAACACTCCGATGAAATCCTGGACCTACTTGCAGTCAAAGTTTTGCTGCTGACTTAACAGGATCAGGACTTCTCTCAAATTCTATCTAGCCTTTATGTTTACAGAATATGGATACAGCCTGTCTAGCAGAGCTCAAAAGTGAAAACAAGAAGAGGTGAGAATGAGTATGATGCTGCCCCTCAGATACATTTGGGCAGGAAGGCAAATGCTGCTCATCTTGAAAGGGCCTTAAAGATAACTTTCAGGTGTGCATCTGTTACAATACATCATGCACTCTACAATGGATTTATGTGCTTAAAAACAACATATCATTACATTTAAAAATAAACCTGTGATTTTAATTCTTTGTCTAGACAGTGGTTCCAAAAAGCCCACTCTATTTTCAGTCATTCTGAAATTCAGAGGTAAATTTATTATAAAATTTTAATGGCAATGACTTAAATCCTTTTTTGGAGTAGGAGTAGGGACAGCTTCTAATTACCAGCCCTATTTGGGGTTCATCTATTTCCCAACATTTTACTTTTACATTTAACTTCTTCCCTCTCTAGCTTTACTTCATTGATCCTTGTCTTGCCACCTTCTAAGGCTTTATAATTCTATCCTTTATTTTTATGGTTACCTTGAAAGTGTTTATAGACTGTAGAAGGTATTTATAGACTTTGATCATGTCCCCCCTGAGGCTCCTCTTCTCCCAGCCATATATTAGTTTAGTTCCCTTCATGTTAGCTCACATATCTCATTTTCTTTTGTGTGCACCATTTTTGTAGCCATGCTTTGTAGTTTCTCCTGATTGTTCCATGTGCTTCCACACTGTAAAAACCATCATAATACAAGACACAGAATTCCAGATGTTTTTCCCTCCAGTGCTACGCAAAACAAAACCGCTACCATATAAACCTTAAAATTGTTTTTTCTAGTTCACTGTTGGTTGAGCTTAATTTTGTAAAGCATAGTTTTTAATAGGCTCAGCACAGCTCTGGAATCTATTTTACTCAAATGACATTAACAATTAGTGGGGCTGAAACCTCTATTTTTTTCCCTGTATTTTTTGTTGCCAAATAATTTTACTTCTTGCCTTGGTCTCACAGAATTCGGGCTATTTTCACCTGGGTATGCTGCTGTATTTCAAGAGCAAGGAACAATATGAAGAAACAGTTTCCATTTGAACCCACATTTTTTAAATACTCATATAGAGCAATGGCTTTTATGTTCACTAGTCCACTGTCCTATAATATCAATATTAATGGCAGAGTTGTTTTTAATTGCAGCAGAAATAAAATCAGGCTGTAGGACAGTGTGACATCCCCTGGGTAAAGCAGGATTCCTGTGTTCTAATGAGAATTAAAACAGTTCTTATTTCACTGTCCTTTTCTTCTGGTAAATCTTTGCCTTCCATGTCAGTGTGTTAATCAGTAACACACAAATACTGTCATGACTTTTGTGCAAAGGGACTAACTATGAAGGCTTTCTTGAATACTTTCTTATGTAGACTGTGCTTATTATGTCTGCCTTCACACAGTTTCACCGCTCCACTTGGTATTACAGCATAAAAATTTCTCATGTCCCACATAGAATTTTATCCCTTGAGTAGTTCTTCTAGTTTCACAAAGCACTATTGAACTATAGTGAATAAAGGCTGGATTGACATTGCACGTTATTTTCAATTTCTGATCAATTACAACTGATCTTACACATCTTTTTTACGTATTCAAATACATTTTATTTTTGCTGCAGATAATAAAGCTCTTTCAAAATTGTTTTCTCAAGAACAAAATAATACCAGTGCTCTGACAAGTTTTGTGTACAAAATGATTACCTAGGGGAGAACACCATTCAAATTTCAATGCTTTATGCAAATAAGCCAAGTATGCAATTAGACAAAGCCTTGTTAACTAGGGTTAAAACACATGCAATCAACTGGTGCACTTATTTGGTAGAATTTAGATAAGCATAATTAGGTTGCAAAATGAATCTATATGTAAATAAGTAGAGTTCTTGTATTTGAGGAAAACAAAATCAGAGGTAATTTTAATCACCAAATTTATTGTTTATAGAGAGTAGGTTTATAAAGAGGTTTGAGGTGTTAATTTCCCAGCCGGAATCTAATAAGATGCTCATCTTTTGTTGCTATCCTGCCTCCTCATGTGCCGTATTTAGAATGACACAATAAAGCTGCTCATGAATCTGCTTTGATACTGTATGAAAGTCATCCTCTTTGCTTTTTTACCACAATACATTTACACCAGTAAATTCTGGTGTTCAGTTGAAACCTAAATCAAATACATATTTTGGATATTGTTTATACAGAAATTATTTTGTTTGGCACTCAGAGGAAATCAGTCAGAAACTGAAAGGGAAGAGATTGAGGAGAGAACTCTCCCTCTGTATTTTCGGCTTTTTAACAAGACAATTAAATCAGCTGTCAGAACTTTTATGCATGTTCTGTCTTGCAAGGGACAGTCAAGTGACATCTCAAGAATTCTAAACTCTGCAAGGGTGGTGGTTCTAGTATGGTTTGGTTTTGTGGTTAGTTTTTGGTTGTTTTGGGGGGTTTTTTGTGTTTTATTTTTTATGGATGCTTTTTGCCTTTTGATTATAAAGGAAAATTAAATTGAACAGTTCACTAGCCATATTTACAGTACTAATCCACTTCATATCAATGTTTTTCTAGTTTATCCCTCACTGACAATGGAAAACACCCAGAGCACACACTCAGGCAGCTTCCAGAAAAATTTCAAGTGCTAGTCTTGAGCTGGGTAGGAGCTTTTATGAGATTAAGCCTCCCACTGCTGTTTTGCACTCCACTTCTTCTACAAAAGGACCTTAGCTCATTCCTGCCTATGTTTTTAATAGAATTTATGACCTTTAATTTCAGGTAGTTGATTTTTGTAAATCTTATTTTTTGGGGGGTTTCTTTGTGGGTTTGTTGGTTTTTTTGGTTTTTGTTTTGTTTTGGGGGTTTTTGTGGTTTTTTCTGTGGGTTTTTTGTTGTTTTTCGTTTTGTTTTTTTTTTTTTTTGGTGGGGTTTTTTTTTGCAGTGGTCATAACAGATCATTTAAAACACACACTAGCTAGGAAAGCAAATATACTTTAGGTCATTAGTATCATCTTGTGCTCAGCAGTGGATCAGCAAAGTTTATTTCAGAACTGTGAGGCCTAAAAATCATTCCAAAGTAAAAATATCAAATGTAATGTGGAACAAGCTATCTGGGGCAGCCTGTGCAGCCCCGATCCAGGGGCTCCTTATCAACATTTTTGAGAAATGTTGATAAGGGAAGAAAGGCATGGGCTTGCTCCCGTGTCAAGCCACAGGTGAGGGACTTGCCTTCCCATTTCTCAGTGGCACTGGAAAAGGTGTGCCTGGAAAAATCCCAAGGTTTTTCTCCATGCAGAACAGGCACACCTACCTACAGCGGCACCGGCCTCCCTGCACATCCACGTGCAGCTCTGCTGCGAGCACGGGATCATGGATGGGTTTAACTTGTTGGATGT